>JAPDSC010021007.1:0-10139 GCA_026290005.1 Latrodectus geometricus | reverse complement strand
TATATATATATATATATATATATATATGTGTGTGTGTGTGTGTGTGTATAATATGTCATTTTATTTTATGTTTTTTAATTAATATATTTTATTAATTTGTTGTCATTAAAAATATGAATATGTCCAATGCAAAAGAATTGTAAATAGTTTAATATCTGGTATGATTTTAATTAGAGTTTTCCCTTACTAGTTTAATTGTTTTGTTATATAGTCTACTATATACGAAGAGTAAATAACAGGTTTATGACGTTAATCTTTAGTTTAGGTACTTCTTATACATTCACTGTACCGAACATTGCAGAATTTTTTAAGGTTTTTAGAAGTTATTACTTAAGCTTTGAAAAACGTAATTGCAGTTCATTACATGATAATCCTAATTCCATTCATTTGTTTTGTTGAATTATGTCAATTAAATAAATAAAAACAGTTCAAATATACATATAGATTTAAAATCTATTAGTATATCTAAACTTATTTTTTAACCATAAAATCCATAAACATAATATTATTTAAACGAAACACAAGATATGCCTTAGAAAAATTAATACCTATATCCAAAAATAAAAAAGAAATTCTCAAATATTCGTTATATATAGAAAAAAATAAAATCTTTCATAATTAAATTTCAATTTTCATTCAAGAAAAGTTATTCGAAATTGAGATTATTCTTGAAAATTCTTATATAGTATAAAGAAACAAGGGATAAGAAATAACAGTGAAGAAAAAGGAAGAAAAACCATTTGGAAAAATAAAAAGCAAATGTATTATGTTATTTGAATTCTAAAAGCAAAGAGCATAATAAAGGATTACGAAAATATTGTTCTCAGAGATTTTTTTCCAGCTCCAGTTGTATTCTTGAAACATCTCTACAATTTGTGAATCAGTGGAAAATATAGGAATTTTATTTCAAAATAAGAGCTCCCACGAAAATATCAACTTTACATTTAACATTTTTTAAATAAAAGAAAAGAAATAATTTTTGAGAAACAAATTACACATTCTAAAGATTAGAATTTTTCTATTTGAAAGGATAAAAGTATTTTTTCCTTTAACATATTTGTCAATAGAAGTCCAAAAATGAAATTTATTTTATTGAAAAGTTTAAATGAACAAAATATTTTATGGAGCAATATAAGAAATTAGCATTTAATTTATAATTATAGTTTGAAATATATTATAAATTTAAAAATAGTAATAAGTGGATAAATTATTGGACCAAAATTACAATACAAAACATTGTTGTAAAGTTTATTACATTGTAATAAAAATGTACCATTTTGTTAGTAAATAATATATTTTCACTATTTCTATTTTATTAATATACACTAAAATATAAGTGGCCTTTGTAATAACAATGGCTTATATACATTAGCAATAGTGTCGGATTCATAATTTTTACTCTATACTTTCTTACTCCTATGGATCAAAATATTAACGTCATTTGAAGAATTCAATTCACTTGGGGCACATTAGTAAAAATTGATTGTATTGGAATAAAAATAAAACTCTCACTAGTTATAAATGATAAAAAATACAGAGTAAATCTAAATGCGTACTAGTAAATAATAAAGTTGTGATGGTATAATGAGTTGTAATAAATAATATGTAGTGGTGGTATATATTTACGTAAATATTCAATTAATCGATATCAAGTACAGCAAAATTTATTTCATAATTAGCTAAAGTAATATTATATTTGAATGTTTTAAATTGCATATTCAATTAAGATGGCAATGGCGAAAATCAAAAATCAAATAAACATCTTAATCAAAATTTTAGAATCCAACGAGTTTGTTTTTGTTATCTTTTATTATTTTAAGCTTTATTATATATTTGATAGCTTCATATCAATATTTTTACAAACCTCAACATTGATAATTTTGACACCCATTATATGTATATATATTTACCCATAAATGTTTAAGTAAAAGTTCTAAATCAAAATCTTACTTTCGTGCTGTAATCGGTTTCTTAAAAGTTTACCGAATTTAGGTTCACACATCTAAGATGAAGGTTAAATGAAAAAGAAAATATTTTCTGTATAAAATAGTTAAGAAACGCTTCCAAATTAATTATCCTGTGAATTACATGCATGAAATTTTGTTTTAAATTACTTTAGAAAAACATGAATTTAAAGAAAATAAGTTTTATGAATGCTGTGCAACGAAAGTGAGTTAACAATCCATCATTTTTCCAAGACATGGATAAGAAGAATTCTGTTATAAAAGTGAGCAAGAGAACTATATATATAAATGAGAACTATATATATAAATGATTCTAAATATATACATTATTGTAGATTTCGTCTTAAAAACTAAACGTAAATATAGAATATGTCATACAGAAAACGGAATGTATGACTACAGAAAAGTAATGCTGATAAGGCTATGTTACATTAAATTTAATCTGAAAAAATTAATAAACGAATTTAGTAGGGAAATAGTTTAATGAAAATTATTAAATAAAAACCAATTTTCATAATATTCGTGTTATTTCAATAACAAAAATAATACAAAGAGAAACATATTTCAAAGGAAAATTTTTGTTTTTAACTAATTTAAATGACAAATTTCTACCTAATTAGTTAATAATTTCACCTTTAAAGCAACAGCATTAGAACTTTTTTCGTAATCTGCAGCCTGTAACATTAGGGGGTAGGATAATATAATATATATATTTATATAGAATATGATACCTACATAATAAAGTAATAATTGAATAATATATATTGAAATTCTGAACCATTTACTTTTATGCATTTAGACAACATATTAAGGCTTTGATACTGGCTTTCATATGGTACAATACAGTACCTATCTGACAGAACATTCATTTTAAGTTTCATTATTCTTAGTATTAATTTCAGTGAAATCAATAGCTTAGTAATGGGATCAAAGCATCCTACTACATTGTCATTGAACAGGGCTGTAGAGATATACTCCAACCAAACAATAGTTGGATGTACTTTGCTAGAATCTAAAAAGCATGATTGGAAAAATATGTCACATAAATTGAACTCATAAAGGAAGCATTCTGCTGCTACTGTGGTTTCTAAACTAAGCTCTAATCAAGCATATCAAAGAAACATTTTTATGGGAGGCCCAATATAAGATCTCAATTATTACTTGAGAAACTCATTTATAGTCCTCCAATATGTGTTTTCCAATAAGTAACCTGAAATTCCTTAAGATTTAAATACATCGTCTATCTTATAAAACTTGAGTATTTACATGCTGAATTAGAGGTAGAAGATTCATAATTATTAAGAATTTAGACCTAACTGGTTTTCTTGCGAGTTATCCAATAATAAATCTTATAATAATAATTTCACCAAATTCTATCTAAATTCTATTCTATCTCGCTATTCTAAATTCTATTGTTATCTCACTGAATTTTTGAGAAAAGGATTCTCAGGACTTTCTTCATTAGTATCAATATTTGAAATACATTTTCTCCAACTTAAAAGTGATCACTGCAAAAAACAGTTCAAAAAGCAAAAGTAATGAATCTTTTTTTGATGTTCAAAAATTTACATCTATACGAAAGTAAATTTTTTTAATCGAATTAATTTACTATTGTTTAAGTTTCATGAAAGATATTGAAGAAACTGTAATATTTATTTATACAAAATTGCTCTAAGAATTTTTGTGAACATTGTATTTTTTAATACATAGAAATGAATTCTTATTTTTAACGTTTAAAAACATATAATTTAAAATATTATGATCTGACATCAGAAGAAATGTAGATTTATTTTTAAGGTATAATTTATATAAAACTGCTACAATTATTAAAGCTGAACGAGATTTTTAAAATTTTCAATTTACTATAACCAATGTATGCAGAGTATGAAAATATTGAATAAAAAATTCATTTTGCCTTTAATAACACGTTTAAGAACAGTTGTATATTGTGGGTATTAATAAGCGCATGATAATTCAAACAATAACTGTAAATTTCAAAAAATACATTTAAATTGGCTTTTTTTCTTAAGTAAAGTTAGCATTCATTAAATCATATCAGATATTAATTCAAAATTAAATTAACTATCAAAATCAAGATGTAAGTCTATATAATCAAAAATGGTAAGTTTATATATTCTTTACACGTAAATCTATATTAACTTTAAATTGATGCAAAATTGCATTCCAATTTTAATACTCAAAGATTTAAAACTGTTAAATAATACACTTATATCCAGGTAGAAAATTATAAAAAAAAGTTGAATAGAATTTATAGGAAAAAGGCGTTTCGCAAATTCATTGAAGAGATTATATACACATTCTCTATTATAGTGAAAGGAACCAACATTGATGTATATTAATTCTTATGGGGAAACACTGAGAAAAAGTTTATTCTTTAAATTGTGCTAGTTAAATATTTAACTGAGCAAAAACTGATAAAGCTACTTTATGATTAATCAAAAGAGGCAGTTATTTGATCCTTAAAATAAAATAAATTCTTCTTTAAATATCGAGAAATCCAAGTAAATATTTTAAGTGAGTATGTGATTGAGAAAATGCATTGAAATTATATTTTACTTAGGTATGTTAATATTTGGTATGACATGTCTAAAATAACACTCTATAAGAATATTATATTCACATATTGAAGTTAAATTTATTACGTTTTTAGGGAACAATATAGTTAATTTGGAACTGTAGCCAAAAATGACGAAATTTGTTTTAGGAAAAATGGAATGAAATTTTAGAAAGTGTCATCTCGATGTGGAGCATATCATTGTATAAATGAGGCAGCAACATTGAGATTTTTATGAAATTTAATTCAAATAAAAATCATGATCAAAATTAAATTCACACATTAAAAACACACAAATTTATACAAATTGGTAAAATTATTAAAAATGATATATATTTTTTTAATAAATACAGCATTTTAGAAATGAAATAAATTTAACATATCATTTTAATTAAATGAGTGAAAAAATAATTAATACAACCCACACGAACATTTATTTATTTAATGTTACTTTATTATTTTGTTTTATATCTATAATATCTTTGGATTAAGTTTTCCGAGCAACAGTAAATGCTCTTTGATTTGGTTAAAATATTGTGGAATCCGTCATTATAAATCTTCATGGAATAATTTTTCGGAAATTTTAGTATTTTTGTTTAGTGTAAAGTTTTATTAAATGACTTTTTATCACTATTTCTATTTAATGAAATAAAAATAAGAGAAAGAGTATATTTTGAAACAATATCCCAGATGTACATGCACTGATAGTGAAATGATAAAATTCCTTTCGACATTTTAAGCTTTGTCTCACAGAATTCGCTGGTAGAAATATATCGCCAAGAGACAATAATCCATCTCATGAATTTTTCATTACAGATTTGAATAGAAGGAAATACATAGTTTACTTCCCGTACTTTTGGAATAAGATAGAAACTAAATATATTTAGAACATTCTGAGAGCTTTCTAGAGTATTTTAAGAAGAATTATAATCTCTCCTTTTCCAAATGACTTTGAGCGAAGTCTACGAAATTAACTGAGCTTATGTAAGTGCAATTTAAAGTTAATAAAATCATTATTATAATTACAGCATATCCAAACAGATGATATATAATTTGATGTAACATCATACCGTTTTGACGAAAACTTAATGATATTATTTTACTATTCAACTTATTTTTTACAATTACTCATTGAGTAATGCAAATATTTAGTTATATAAAATAACAAATATTTATTGATGTAAATAAGCAAGCGTCGTAAATTTGTCAATTATATTAGATTAAATAAATTTCTTTACATTTTCGTTTGATATTTATCATATTTTCATATAATATTATGTCGTCAATATTTTCGTATGTTTTAATGAAAATTCTGGGAAAATTTCATGGAATTTCTTGCGCTTTTCACTGTTTACGAAAGTTAGTGCAATAAGCGATTTTAATTAAAATAAAATTTTAGTAAATAACATTAATGTACAAATATTAAGCATTTGAAGTGAAAAAATATTAAATT
This sequence comes from Latrodectus geometricus, assembly GCA_026290005.1. Classification (NCBI taxonomy): domain Eukaryota; kingdom Metazoa; phylum Arthropoda; class Arachnida; order Araneae; family Theridiidae; genus Latrodectus; species Latrodectus geometricus. Next base: position 4,147 of record JAPDSC010021007.1, on the reverse strand, counting down.
AAATAAAATTAGCGCACATTGACTAATTAGTTATTCATAGATATTTTCTAAATTCTAGTAAATAAAGCAATGTTTATAAGTTGCCATATAATCTTTGTCAAAAAAGAAAAATTAAATAACACTATTAATTAGAAAATCCGCTTAATTATTTAAAAATCAGCTAGCACAGATTTATTTTAAAATTGAAATAATGCTGAAGCTTACGACTCACATATCATTTGGAACTAATAACAATGAACATCTGCATTAACGAACTTTTCAACTTTATTAAATTTCTATTATAATATATGAGTTTTAAGTATTCTAGATGTTTTGAACGATTTCAAATGTCGCAAATGTAAAAAAAGCTGAAAAATGAAAATGCTTATAATCTTGTATTATTGGGACATAGGACGAAATGTTTTTCAGGTATATAGATGGTTTCTTTTCGATATAGCTTTTTTGAGAAAAATAGTTACAAATAGCAGAGATATTTCTAAAAATTCCGAAGTCATATGAATGAAAATGTTAAAAATGAAAAATAGATATGTTTCTGAAAAGAAAGTTATATGTTTGCCTTAAGATTGGATTCTAAGATACAGTTAGGTATTTCAAAAACTAATATATTCCGCATTCAATTCAACTATTGAAATTTGTTTTCAAGCTCTAATGGGAAAATTTAAAATCAAAAGAAATTTAAAATTTAGAAACTGAAATTTTCAAACTGCCATTTTAAGTTTGAGTTCCATTTTTATCACATTATTTCTTGATAATAATATCGGAAATTTTTATATTCTTAAAATTTAAAATCGTTTGTATTCTTAAGATATTTGTGCGTACGTAAAAGAGTGCCTTATGTAGAACTTGTATACAGTTCTAGAATAACTTCAAACATATGTTTGATTTGTAAAACGAATACGCAATTTATTAAAGTAAAAATGTTGGAAAAATTAAGATAAGCTTACCTTTATTTTTTGAAAATGTCAGAGTCTAAATTAAAAGAAAAAGATTTCCAATTTATTAATTTGAGGTGTACTCATATTTGTTATGTGCATCCATAGTTTTCAGAATGATTGATATATGAAATTATTAGGAATTCAACCGCTGTAGGTAGCGGTCGAATTCCTAATAATTTCAATTCAATCGCTGATAAAGGATGAATAAAGAAATTCGGATAACAGATAAATGATTAGTTATGAGATTTTAAGATGAATATTTTCACAGTATCATTCAGATATAATCAATCACTTAATATAAATATGCTACTTAATAAAAATATTATGATGAAAACAGCATCATCGTACGATACGAGCATCAATATGAAATAAATGAAAAATTTGATTGAAATCTTACTTTTTATAATACCTGAGACATTAGTAATATTTCCATTTACAATTAGACCACAAGCTTCAAGAATCACAAGTAAACAAATTTGACTCAAGGATTTAATTTTAACCCTTTGTTTAGAATTTAAATATCACAAATTTTCTTTGATAATAGGAGGCTTGCTTTGAAAAAATATATAAAAATAATTAACATTTTAGATTTATGATTTAGAATATTTTATTTTAGAAAAAATATAGATTTTAAACCTCAATATTCTCAATGATTTCAAGGGTCTTTAAATGGAATTAAAAACATCTCATTTTACATTCAAAATATAAAATCATAGATCTTACTAGTTTTTTTAACTTGTGATAGTTTTTTAAAGATTTTTACAATGAAAAACTATTCTTATTTTATTCGATATTTTTATAAAGTACTATAAAATGAATACTATAATTTAAAGCTATAAATAAGAATTGTTATTTCTATTTTTGTTTGAAGTTTTTATTTGTAAAGGAGTGAAAATATGAAATTACAACTTACATATGCTTGCATAATAAATATTTCGAAGGTTGAAGCTATGCTGGAAATAAACAATGCAAAGGAAAATTCATTTTTATTTCCGTTATATAGGAAAATAAATTTTATTCTTGCAAAAACTTTTTCAATAAAAAAATACATAGACACAAATTATAAAGAATCTTTAAATTTTTAAAATAATAGATGCTGCAAATTTTATGTACTTTAATTTTCTTAATTTTCGGATTTTAAATACATTTTTCAAGCTAAGTACTGAGCATAAATAAAAAGAAATTTTCAATGAAGTGTCTTAGAAATTGATAGAAAATATTATTTTGATAAACATTGGACAAATATTGAAGAATTTTAATTTGAAATTGATTTTAAAAAGGAAATTAGACTCAAGTTTTAGAACAATTCCGAATATTTTAATAAGTTTTTTCAATAATGTTTCGGAATGTGCAAGAATAACAGTTCTTTATTCCAGAATTGTACATAACATAGTAAACTAACAGTTACTATATTTCGAGATAATTAATATCATGTTAATGAAGCAAGTATACGGTATGTGTTCGCTGTCAGGAATACAGTTAAAAGGAAAATGGTTCAGATTACTGTTTTAAAAATTCTATAATATACTTAAATTTTTCCTTATAGATTTCTTACCGAGAAGAACATAAATATTTAAATTATTACAAGTGTTTAATATTATATGCAGGGGATAACATTTCATAACAGTGGTACTTGATAAATGAATCTGGAGCTCTGCGCTCTGTTTTCCTGCAAATTACATCATATCTTGAAATTGAAATAAACTAAATTTGTTACTCCATTTTTAAGTATTTTTATCTTTATTTGAAGTGATATTTTTAGATCTGCATATGGAATCCAGTACAAAGTCTAAAAATATCATAATTCTTCTATTTTTCTTTCTTACTAAAAACTTTTATGAGAGAGATTGTGAGGAAAAAAAATGTCGCATTTCTTTAAAGAGAAGAATAAACATGCTGAATAGCTGAAGTGTTTTAATGGGTAAAACACTAAATGAATATTTTATGTTCTCTTAGGGAATTTTTGATATTGAATTATCGCCTTTACAGCATTTTTCTTTATGGTAATATAAAAACTTGAATTTAGAAGCAATTTTCTTAACTTTTTACACAGCACTTTAATTAATATATATGAAATCATAATTTTTAAATATTTTTTTTTATTTCACATTACTATTGTGATTTTAATGTTGTGACCGGACTACAGTTTTTGGTAATTTTTCATTTGTTTGAGAATCAATTTTCAAAACAGCCATCTGAAAACAGTTTTTTAAATTGTAAAACTGACTGCTAAATTTTAATTCCCGTATTTAATGAAATGTGTTGAATATTTTGTTATAAATGGTGCTTAAAGTTAAATTTTTGAAGCAACCAGACCACCCCCACCTCTTCATGTGAATCAAATTTCTCTCCTGTTAATCTTCCTTCTGAAAGCGAAATCCAGGATTTACTGATCCTTATGTCAGAGATAAAAGCTATTTTTAATGGTATTCCCATTCGAAAGCTCCTCGTAGAGCTTCAGTCAACATAGTCTCTTATTGATGAGCTATTTAAACTCACCTCATATTTTCAAGCCCCTAATATATAATTATAATACCTTTCATTTAAAAATAACTTACTTTTTAATTTATTTAAAATTAAAATTTAATAGTTTTTTAAAAAAAGATTAAAATAGATAATTAAGTAATAAATAATAAGATTTCTAAATTTATCTCTCTTGTTATTAAATTTTACTTAATCATGCCCCTTAACAAATTCAAAAAATGGTATGCCAGTTCATTACAGTTATAGCTCACCACACCTTTCAAAGATCCAGAAGAGAGTAAGGGTCTTGCGGACGCAGGGACCTCGCAACTAGGTAAGACCAACCGAAATTTGATTAAATTTTTGATATGAAAAAAGTTAATTTAATATTCTATTAACAAATTAAAACTTTATAATTGAAGAAAATTTTGTAATTTTATAGAAAAACATGTTATTAAAATAATATTAAACATCTTTAGAGGAAGGTTTATTGAACAATAATTTCAGTTAAACAGTATGCGATATTTTTCTTCATTTTTTTGTGTATACAGTTCCTCCCAAAAGTATTCGTACACTTACCAGTTTCAATGAAATGTTGCTTTATTCATTAATAAAAATTAATAGCTAAAATTCTGAATTTTCTTATAATATATATATATATATATATTGTTGTGGTTAAACTCGGCATATAATAGGAAAGACCGAGTTACCCAGGTTCTTAGAAATAGTGGAGATTAAATGAGAATATA
>JAPDSC010021000.1:0-10118 GCA_026290005.1 Latrodectus geometricus | reverse complement strand
TTTTTTTTTTTTTTTTTGGGAAAAATCTCAAATGCTTTCCTGCATTGAAAAAAATGGGTTTTTAAAAATGCAGTTTTGAGAATAATAATAAATGATTATTCTGCTTGATTTTTCATCAATAAAATGAAAGTAACAATAATTTTTGAGTATGAATTGTACTGCATATGTTTCTTACATGTTGAATATGTTGTTGTTATGTGTTAAATAAGTTGTTCTAATAACATTTTTTTTAATAAAGAGAAGACAATTTGGAAAAAATTAGTTTTGAGATTTTATTTTGTATTTTACAAACTTTCAATTTTAAGAACTAGTTTAGCCACCTCTATAAGTTTATAAAAAGTGTCTAAAAGATGTATGTATGTATTGTTACCTGAATAATATAAACTAAAATGTCCCAAAACAAATGGAAAAAAATTTATTATTTTCATTTTAATAACATACGTCCATTTTCTAACAAATTCAATTATTTAATAGAAGCTACTAGTTCATCAGAATTTACACAAAAACTCAAGGATATTGATGTGAAAGAAGGTGAGACAGCCAATTTCACTGTAATATTCACTGGAAAGCCTCTTCTTACTGTGAAATGGTAATATTATCCTTTACTATAAATATAATTTAAAAAATGACATTATCTTATTAATACACAGTACATTTGATAAAATGCTTTATATTAAACCATAATAAAATTGGTTTTATTTTACCTGGGTAGAATTTTTATATTTGAGCAAATAAAAAAACTATTTTCCATTGAAATTTCTAATTTTTTAAACTGTTTGAATTAAATGTTAACCTTAAAAATAATATGCTATTTAAATAAAATATAAATAAAAGATATTTAATACTGAAATATTAAATATTGTTACATAATTTATTATTATATAGTTTATTATACAACTATTTAGCATTGTGAATACTAAATAGTTTTATAATAAAAATATCAATTTTAACATTGTATATTTTTTTTTAGTTTTAAAAATAATCTTTTATTTATTTATTTTTTCAGTGATATAATTTCTCGAAGCAATATTGATATTTATTTGGTTGAAGAAATATATATATATAAAGTGATATATATATATATAAAGTGATATATATATATATATAAAGTGATAAAATAATTTTAAATTGTAGAGCATTATATTCAGCAGATTTTTGCTGAATATTTTTATATTTTAATATTAACATTTAACAGATTTTTAATACTCAATTTATTTTATAATTACTTTGTAGAAATTGAGTGTTTTTTGTTAATATTCAAGAATACCTGTTAATTTTTCTTTAGGACATTTGATAGTGCAGAGTTATCTATTGATAATAGTCACACAGAACTAAAAGTAGAAGAGGATGGTGCATCTCTTTCTCCAGTAATTCATAATGTCAGCAAGGAAGATGGTGGGAAATATGGCTGTACTATTTCTAATTCTCTAGGATCTCAGACATGCAGTGGAAAACTTTGAGTATGCTCTAAGTATTAGATCTGAAATAAGTTCCACCACAATTAATTAAATTATTTACATTTATGCTATAGAGCATTGTGATGTTATAACTTTGGAAGTTACAGCTTGTTATCGTTAAAACATTGTGTTATAGCTGGGAAATATAAAAAATCTAAAGGGCTTTTTTTTTAGGTTTTATCAGTTAAATAAAATATTTAACTTCATGCTATAATATTACTCTTAATTTTCAGATATTTTTGTAATAATTTATAAATTGATTTTCTTTTTATGACTTAATTAAAAAAATAATGTCTAATATTAAAATTATTTGATAGGTTTAATTTTTGAAAATTTAAAAATAGTATTTATTTAGTTTCCTATTGTATTTAAAAACAATTTTTAAAAGTAGCATTCCAAATTTTAAAGGTTTAATTTTTAAAATTCTTGTGTAATAGTGTTGTAACAGGAATTTTATCCCTATAGTAAATTTTTTCACTGAAATAAAATGCCAACCCTCTGGAGTATTTGAAATATTTTGTAAATAGAACAACAAAGTTTGTCTTTTAAAAATGTATTGTCTTGAAGTTCCATTTTTTTTCAAAATAATTTAGGAGAAATTGTTTCAAGAAAATACATTCCAAAAACAATGAATATTTTCTTTGACATGTTTTGTACAACCCATTAACTAATTTCAGCTGTGCATGCAGATTTAGAAGTAAATAGATTTTGATTTTGTAATATGTAAAGTAAACAAAACGATTTATGAAATAAAACATTTGTTTAAACAAATGTTTTTCATCGTCTTTTATTAAATTTAAATTATTTTTTATTAGTGGGCAAACATTAATGTGTTTCAAAATTATTGTGTAAGAAATATAGTTGCTTTTTTTATTTTTAAATTTTTCTTATGATTTTTTAAATATTCTTTGTTTTCCTTTCTAAAATTTTGTATATCTGATTTAATAATCTAAACATAAATTTTGTTGCCAAATTGAATACAAAATGGATCTTAATATCTTAAAAAGAATGCTTTCTTTGAATTTCATTACTATGAGAAGTATTTTTGTTTCTTTTTTTACATTATTTGCTACTTACTTCAAATCTACTGTTTTAAAGCAAACCAAATATTAATGCCAATTAGCTTCAAAACTCCTTAACACTTAGTTTAATGCACATTTATGATAGATATTTCTGTTGTATAAATAAAAAATGTGTAATGTATAAATGTAAAAATGTATAAATATTCAATTTTTTGTTTTACTATATTATTTAAAAAACTTATAGAAGATAACATTTTACTCAATTATGTTTTATTTACAATATAAAATATCTGAAACAGTTTTTTTTCACGATTACGATTAGTATAAATTTGAAACATATTGGAATTTAACATTATGATATAGCTCACTGTGACAAGTTAATCTGGATTTCTGAGATCTGAAAAAGAAATTTATGAAATGATCCTCAGATATGCATGAATATTAGTTCCCTGAATTTTTGATTATATCATTTTATGAAAAAAATTATGTTATATAGAAAATTTTTTAATTCTTTGTATTACATTTGATTACATTAATGAATGTTTATGGTAGAGATGTTGGTATAAAAAAACTGAAGAATTTTTAGCTTATATTTCTTTTGAAGTTATTTGATAATTTTTCTCTAGTGAAAGAAATGTATAATGTAATGCTTACAAAAATATATTTCTAAAAATAATCTTTGTAATTTATTTGTTTTAATGATTTTCATGATAAAATCTGCTTGAACAGGATAACTCATATTTATATGGTATATGATGAAACTGAATTTGAATCATAGAGTGATTAAAAATAATGTAAAATAAAGCTGTTAAGCATTAATTAGCCTGAGTTGGTGCAGCCCCTTATCAATACTTATATTTATTAATCGTAAAATCACATTATTTTAAAAAATTTTTAAAGTGTTCTGAATAATAAAATAATTTGTAAATTTTCAGCTGCTCCACAGTTTATTAAATCTTTACAAGATTCTGAAGCTGAGGAAGGAGGTACATTGCGCTTGAATGTAAAATTTGAAGGACAACCAGAACCAGTTGCTACTTGGTAAGTTTTCTTTTTTTTTAAAAATAATAATATTAAACTTTTTAACTTATTTACTGTCAAAAAATCTTTTATTTATTTATGTTAAATGTGTGTAAAATAATTGATTTTTAATTGAAATTTAAAATATGTTATATCCACTATGATTATGTAGTGCAAATTTGATTATTCTACTTTTACTTTTTGAAAAAATATAGTTATAACTATAAATATTAAACCTTAAAATTGTAAATTTTGAATAAAATACTTTGATACATTTTGAATTAGCATATGAAAGTGAATATTTTTGTTTATCATATGACTCTGACTTATGAAAATTTACAATCACAAATATAAATTATAAAACACTAATTTTTTTGGTGACATAAGAACTGAGTATTTCGATCCAGTATTGCTATATTATTATAAGCTAATGGTAAATATTTTGTATTACTTTTTCATTTGAAAAATTAAACTAATTTTTCAAATTTGCTTAATTTAATTAACATTTAAAGTTTTAGGGTTAATTAAAATTGAATTTCAAACAAAACTCATTTTTCATTTAAATTATGTTTAGTAAATACTTAAAAAATTGTGGATATCACCAGCATCATGCTCCTGTGATTTTAAATCAGGATAAGATAATAAAATTGATCCCTAGGTGAAATGATCCATAACACATATATTGATCCCTACATTATATGTGTCATGGATCATTTCACCAGCTATTTATTGTGCATAAGAATATTATACATATGTATAAACCTTCTTCATGTATAAACATTCTTGTTATCTGATTTCTGATGGCTCAAGCCAAACCATATTATTCTTTTATCAAGCTACATGTCAGCTCAGTAAGGGATTAAGTAACCATTTTCCCAACTGTTGTTTACATCTAATAACAACATATTCTTTATTATTTGAACTTTATCTTGCAACTTATGCACTTATTTATCTGTAGCAAGTATGTAAACTCTAAATGAATTATAAATATTTTGAAAATTCTCTTGTATCATTTTGTATATAACCGTCCAAAATATAGAAGTGTTTGCAATTTATCAACACATTTTGATATAGGATGAAAGATGGTGTACCTCTAGAAATGGATGGAAAACATTTAAAAACTGCTATGGAAAATGATGGATCTTTAACTCTTGTCATTGGCAAATTGAAAAGAAGATGCTGGAGATTATTCTTGCGAAATAAAAAATTCCCAAGGTTCTGCTAAAACATCAGGAAAAATTTCAGTAATAGGTAAGGTATTTGTTATTGAACTGCAGAAATTTCTTCATATGGCACTGCTTATAAAAAGAAAGTGTTTTTCTTTGTAAAAGTTTAGATTTTGGTTTGGTTTTTCTTTTTTCTAAATTCTAAAGCTTTGGTCTTGGTTTATACATTAATACAAGGTTAGCTAAATTAGAAATAAAAGTATGTTTTACATTTAGTTCTGTTGTTGTTGTTTTCAATCCCTCAGAGATCTAGTGTCAGCTAGATCAAATCCATGACACCATGAACCCTAGCGAAGTCAAGCACTAGTAGGATTTGCGCGAACATCTGCTAGAGTGAATTCCAAAGAATCCAGGATGTGATCGGGGGAAGCCGGCCTCAGATAGCATTTATATCACAATGAGAAGACTTTGTGCCCAGAATCGAACGACATGCATTTCAGATGCCCACTTCTGAGTCTCAAGAGGGCCTTATGATCATAATATAACTCATTTTTACTACACAGGTTTTCATCTTTCTGAAAAAATAAAAAATTCTAGGTAATAACCTATCTGAATTATTAGTTACAGACTGTGCATTATTGCTGTCTGCATATACGCAATAAAAAAAAACTGCTTAAAGTGAATGGAAAATTCTAGTTCAGAATTACATATTTTTGAACAAATTCATATGGGAGTTTCATTGTACCTAAAACAATCCTTATTGAATTTATAATATAACTTTATTTTCTCTGTATGCTATATAAAAATGAATGTTTGTTATTTTAAAAAATAATAATCCAAATCATGAATCCTTATAATAAATTAAATAATATAATTGGTTAACCAAATTTCTTCATATTTCAGTTTTAAGTAATCCAACGCCGCCCAACCTGTCTAGTGGTTAGCGTACCTGACTACAGATGGGTGGGACCTGGGTTCGAATCCTGGCTCAGGCATGGATGTACTTTCTCTCTCTCTCTCTCTCTTTCTTGTCTTTGTCCTTTCTTTGTGTGTGAATGGTTGCCTATCCTATAAACGGGTACCTATGGCATGTGCGTACTGAGGAAATCGGACTCCACACCAAATATGGTTCAGTTGGAAAAGTGGAGCTGGACACCCCATATTGCCAGCCTGGCTGGCACACGACAACAACAACAAAAACTAATCCAATTTACATATTCAGTTTAATGGTCGGAGCAGTAGTCTTCTTCAGTAACTAATTTTGCTACTTAAACTGAAATTTGTTGCTTTTAGTTTTGTTCAAGAATGCAATACTTTATGTAAAACTTTAAAAGTTCAAAAATTTTTAATTCTATGGAAGTTTTGAAAACTTTAGAGAAATTTTTGTGTGCATAATTCAGGGCTCGGAGTTGTCCTGATATTCCTGAAATTCCTGATTTTTTAAAAAACGTCCTGAAATGTCCTTATTTTTCAAAATAAATCCTGGAATTCCTTAATTTTTTATTACATTCCTTTGAAAGTTTAATTTCAATTAATAATTTTATATTTTTCAGTTGTAAATTTTTCTTTCAGTGGAATATATTTTTTCTTTCAACTGCTTTCTATGCAAAAAGAAAGAGAAAAATTTCCCCCTTTTTTGTTCTCTTTCAAACCGGAAATAGGGTTGCCATACATTCGTCTGCGCCTCGTTTTCAGCCATTGCTCACGCATGTCTGAAGTCAAAAAAATTTAGGTTTGGGTTTACCATTAAATTCTATTTGGTGCCTTTACAGACAAAGATTCTGATTTTAGTAGTGCACAACTATTTACAATGATATCGAAATTGTGAGAATTATTGGCCTACGTTTATGCGCATGCTTGAAATGCTTATCGCGCTGTTTTGGAAGATTTTGATGAGTGTTTTGAAAAATTTTTATTAGCAAGCTCAGAATTTTCTTTTTGGAAAACATTTTTTTTTTTAAAAATGCCAAGGATAACGAAATTTTCCGACAAATGGTTGGAACTGGAAGATGGGAATAAATGCCTAATCAAGACATGGTGCCGAAGTGTTGACGATGTTCATTCTGTGGAGGGCTTCGTATGCAAAAGCAGATTCAGTGTTTCAAATATGGGTTTTAGACAAGTGCTTGCGCATGCAGATGGATTAAAACACAAAAAAGCTGTGAACTGTTACAAGAATCAAACACTATTTACTATCAAGTCATCAACTTCATCTGAATCCTCGACATCGACTGTAGTAGTGAATAACAAATCATGGCTCCCCAAAACGACATCAGAGAAAACCATTAAAGCTGAAACCATTTTAGTTTTAGTAGCAATAAAAAATAATTATTCTTTTTCATCTTTGAATGATTTAGCTAACATTTACGGAGAAATGTTTGATGATTCCTCCATAGCAAAAAATCTCAAATTATCTGACAAAAAAGTAAGGTATATAATTAATTTTGGATTAGGTCCGTATTTCAAAACTCTTTTGTTTCGGGATATCGGCACTTAATTTAAAGCATTTATCATGTAACTTATTAATTTTCAGAAAATGTTCAGTATAAAAAGTTTAAATTTCTGTATTATTTTTCATATTGTTGTATTAAAAATTAAAAAACTCAGAATTTATTAAATAGTTTATTCCTTTCTAAGATGTGTTTTATGCATAAAACAGAAATTAATATGTAAAAGTGTGAGAATCGAAAGCACTTAGACTCAACATCCGGCCACACCTTCCTCCCCTCCTCTTCGAGACCAAAAGAAAAGGTTGGCGGAATGATTACAGAGAGGGGTATGAAACAGAGTGTACATGTCTCTGAAACTTGCAACTTCTGTTTTGGGTGTCCTAAGCCATCGGGGATCGTTATGATTTGGAGACGTCAGTCTCATAATAATCTATTTGTTTAGGCTTCTTAAGCCATCTTATATAAGGGATATATTATTGGAGACATCAGTCTCATTATTTACGAATAGTTAATTGTTTGGGCTACTTTAGCCAGCTTCATTAGTTAATTATGTGTGTAAGAGACGCCAGTCTCAAAAATCTATCTATCGGCTTCTCAAGCCATGTGATTGATTTCAAATGCTTGTTTTGTGTTGTGATGCTCTAGAAAAATAAATTAAAATTAGCATCTGTAATTTTCTTCGCAATTATTTCACCCGAACCTATGCACTCTGATTTACCATTATCGGATTACCAATTCAAAATAGAACGTTGGGAACTTTACTAAAAGTAACATTGGTTTTCTTTAATTATTGAAATATGTCCTGAAAAATGTCCTGATATTTCTTGAAAATAGTGTCCTGAAAAAAAAAATTCTGTACTCCGACCCCTGCATAATTTTCTAGGAGAAATAGCAATGTGTTGATAAATCTGTTCAGATTGTCTATGAAAATGAGATTTGTGAATCATATATGACCTTCAGGAAGATAAACAATGGACTTGTAACAAATGCAATCAGGTTTTGCCAATAATCTTTTTCAATTTTCTTTGTGATGTCAATAAGTTTTAAAATGCAAATCTGTAAATATGGTTTTTTTTCTGTCTCCTATTACTCTTGCTTAGGAAAGTTACTTTGTTGTGAGAAAAAAAAAAAAAAAAGGTTTTTAAGTATAAATCTATGTAAAACATTATATTTCATAATTCACTGAAATAATTATATAATTAATATTAGCATCCTTTTAAAAACATTCTCAGATTTTTTCAATGAATGCAAAATTAACAATAATGTATCCCAACTCTTATCAGAGTTAATAAATGTTTCTAATTTTTTAGATGAGTTTATTCTGCTTCCTTTATCTTTCTATAATTCATGTTCAAAAATAGAATTTTTTTGTACAATTTTTATTTACTATATTTAAAAAATATTACCGAGGCAATACTACCAAATTTTAACCATCAATTCACAAGAAAGTATTACATTAAGATCATAAATTCTGTCCACAAAATGATTTTTAGTTTTTTGATATATTTAAAAATTGTATTTTATTTTCATACTTTTATTACTATTCTTTAGGTATGCATAGTTACAATGTAATTACTTTATTTTATATTATTATTCATAATTTGAAAATGTAAATAAAATACAAATCTATATTTAAGTGAAAAAATATTTTTAATTGTGTTTAGAAGCTTAGTTGTTACATTGTTTCTTTTATTCATTTCTTTTGCACTTAAGTGAATTATATTGTATATTATGAGATATTTCATTACATTGTGAACATTTTCATTATTGCTGTAAAGAAACATGTTTATTTTCATTAATAAGTGTACCTTACAAATTACTAATGAGAATCAAATTTCAACATTTTGAAAATTTTAAATAAAAATGTATATCATCTAAATGATAAAGCTATGTTTAGAAAGGAACTCTATTTTTTTGAGAATGAGCAACAAATAATTTTAAATTTAAATTTCTCAGCAATGTAAAAAAAAATTTTTTTTTTAATGATAATAAACTTGTAGATTAAATTAGATTTTTCTTTAAAATTATTTTCCTTTTAAGAAAATCCGATATTTTTTAAATATCCTTAAATATTTATAGCTTTCAAGTTCTTAAAAGATTTTAAAATAAATTTCTGGAATATAGTACTTTAAAAATAACTATCAATACCCTATTAATATTCATTTATTAATGCCAAGAAGCATAGTAAAATAACCCCTATTAATAAAAGTGATAGAATAATAAAGTCATCATTTCAATATATGGTATTGATTTCATTCTTTATTAATTCCACATTTGTATTTTCATTTATGGAAAGTAATTCATAAATAAATAGAAATTTGTTGAAAAATTCACTTTTTAAACCATCTTTTGAAATTTCCATATTTTTCATACTTGCATTGAATATTAATTTAAATGATCATAAAAAACGTTCAGATTTTATTAAAAAGGATATTGGTATAACAATGCAATATTATATGAAAAATGATAATAATCTTAATGCTGAATTAAATACATCCTGAAATGAGTTAATGAATATTTTAATAGAATACAAATAAAACTAAAAAGTGTCCATATTTAATCACTGAATAAACAGATGCCGTATTTTTCTTTCGATTCATTTGCTTGCTTAAATTTAATAACTTTTTTTAAGGGAAAGAAAATCTGATTTTATTACATTATAATAAAGCTAAAGTTTTTTATTAGAATTAGGTTGTCTACTATACAGTATGAAAAGTATCTTTTATACATAATTTTTACTTGATAAATAGTAATCACGCTGATGGTAATGATGGTATTAAATTATTGTGCTGAAAGATGCATGATAAGCAAATCGATATGTGATGCATTTGTGTGTGTATATTGTGCTTTTGTGTGTGTATATGAATTTACTATTCTTATTCTTAATTTTTCCATTGTTAAGAGTGTGAATAGTGAATGATATTTTATTTAATATAATGAAGAAATATAATTATAAAGTAATTGTTATGAACATGATATGTTTTCCATTATTTTACTTGTTAA
>JAPDSC010020996.1:0-12694 GCA_026290005.1 Latrodectus geometricus | reverse complement strand
GCTATTTGGCTTTTTGTGTATTTTATTTGTAAAATTAAAAAAAAAAAAAATTCACATTGTAACATAAAATTGAAACAGCATATGATTATCTATTGAAGTTTAATCCAAATGAATGATTAATTTTCGGGAGTTTTAATCATAATTTATATTACTCCAATATGAACTGAATTTAATGCAACTGAATTTTATAATTTATCACGCAAAATTGTCTGACATGATTTTACAAGGAGGAAAATATTTTTTCAACCAATTCTTATATAGCTACGACAAAAATAAGAAATTAATGGAAAGATAAAGTTCATGCGAAATTCTTTTGTTGTCTACAAATGATGCAATAAAAAAATTCTATAACATTTATCTGATGTTATCTTTATAACATTCATCGAGAAAAGCCATAGTCTCAGAAAAAAAAGTATTTTCCTCAGATTGTCAAAATCTCGTCATTCAATGTCAAACTAATTTTTAAACTTTGATGACGGAAAAAGATATTGCTATAAATTAAACTCATGTATACGGATAGAACATATAAATTGCATTCATTTTATAATGATAGTGTTTTCATGAAATGAATAGTGAGAAATTATAGAATGTATTACTACAAAAAGGATATGATTTAAGAACATATATTAGCTTAAGTTTAGAAAGTTATTGTAGCTTTATTTTGTCCCGAATATAAAATATTGCATTCGTACTAGGTACATATCTTTTTAAATACGGAAAAGAAATTGAAATTAGTCTTGAATAATTAGATGATAGGTCTAATTTTGTAGCTTTATTAAACTCGTCTGGTTTTTACAAAGATATTATTGTCTGATATCAGGGGGAATTGTACTGAAAAAATTATTGAACACTTCTGAAATTTCTCGAATTTTCTATTTTTTTAGATAACGAGTTCCAAAACATTTTGAATATTTTAAATGATCTCAACTTAATTGTGAATGAAATCTGAATGATCTTCTTGAAATATAATTATATTTTATAAAATATAATAATGTAAATAAGTAGATAAAATGAACTTTGTATAAAAGTTTAGAAATAAATATTTTCTTCAATTCTTAACAAAATTTTTAAAATTCGATACCCCCATTAAAGTTTAATTAATATTTAAATGATAACAATAAATTATTCATGAAATGGAAAATTGTTGTTTAACATTTAAACTAAAATTAAGTAAACCAATTTGAATGTTAATCAAAATAATAAACTTATTAGATAGTTTTCTTTATGCATGAATTTTGATAAAGAAAACAAAATATAATATCAGAAAATAAGTAATTATCAAGAAATGCTAACAGAAAATAATTAAATAAATTAGTATTATGAATAAATAGAAAGAGAAAATATTTGAAGAATTCATATTTAATTGCTATAAAAATTATTAAAAAATGAACTTTTTATTTTTTAACTTGGCTTTAATTTTTCAATATTTTACCAGTTTAATTGGTTTGCATGATTATTTCACCTGATGAAAATATGAACAAAATTTTAAATTTCTTTTACAAAGATTAGGGTAATTTAGTTTATATATTTTCATTTTTAACTTTCTAGAACGTTAAAAGCTATATATTACAATTTTCCGCTATAATAAGAAAATATTTTTGATTTTCTTAGATTTTAAAAAGTGATATTAATCACCAACAATCTGTATATTTATACAAATGATTTTTAGCAATTTAATTAAGATCATAAATTTTCAATAATCTATTACAAATCCCATTTAATAAAATTTTTTTATGAAATTTAAGTAAATGATAATTATTTCCATGAAATTATAATTCTGATAAATATTGAGTCAAAATTTTTTTTTAAAGTATTTTGAAAAAGAGCATTTTCAAGCTCATTTCATTTTTTAAATCAATTTGTTTAGTAAGTTTATATTAAGTCAAGAGTTTTATTAAGATTTCCTTGCAGACACTACAGTAGTTATTTTCCAGCTAAATTAGAATACAAATATTTCAATAATTAGAACATGGAATTTTTGAAATGAAAATGAATATTTATTAAAATAAATATAAAACATTAGTAATTATATAGAACTAAATCCGAACTGAAAATACTACTCAACTCAACATATTTAGGCAATTACAATTTGCTTATGAAACATCCAATTATATTTTGATAAAAAAAAATCGTTTTCTTAAAAAAAAATAAAATAATAATAATAATAATAATAATACTTAAAAAAATAACGCAACAAAGTTTTAGTAATTCTAAACAACCTGCATCTAATTTGAAAAAAAAATCATAATATTCATGGCAGGAAAATTTAATGAGCGCTTAGAAATTCTGACACAGTGTATCTTCATTTCTTAATGGTTATGATTACAGTTTTATTGAAGATATATTAAATATTGATTTCCATATATATAACTGGCAACAGTGCAATTTTCCGGATTAGCAGTGACTGAGGTGAATTTTAATATACTGATTTCTGACCTTAAGATTTTGTACTGCTACCTTATTTTCGTGATCTTCAACTACATCTAAAAATAATGTGTTTTCCACTCTTAAGTATCTTATTTTATTATTCAACTCAAGCATGTTGCTTTTTTAAGTTTTTAATTATTCATAAAAGATTCTTTTAGAATAAATCCTGTATCTTTCATCACAAACTGCAATTATTCCTCATTATAATTTTTTATATGTCTTTTTCTAGATAGAACAATTTCTGAAGGTCAGTCCTTTTATGTAAACTTCAGAAAGAAGCAATGAAGTATTGAAAAATATCAATGCAAACTACCAGATTAAAAATAATTTTATATAAATATTAACACATGACATTTAATGCATTTGTTCGCATAGATTTAATAAAAGTATCATTGAAAGGCAGTCATGAGTATTTAAACATAAATTGTTTGCCTCCTTTGTAAATTAAAGTTATTCATTTATCGCGTGTAAAAGTGCTGTATAAAAAGCATAAACTAATATAGAATTAAAACGAAGAAATCCGATAAAAAAAGTTGAATGTATTCAATTTATAATTTGAATTATATTTATAATTCTAATTAACTTAATACTTTTCAGGTTTAATAATTGTTCCAACATAAATATAAATTAGGCTTAGTGTGATTTTTGCATTAAATATTATAATTGAGTTCACAAAAACAGGTAAAATTATATTGGTAAGTGAAAATGTCTTTAAATTTACTAATGAGCAGAAAAAATGTATATTTTATTTTCTATACATTTTTTCTCATACATATCAAGGTTTCATTTTGAAAGACATTTTCATATACTTGTTCTATATAACGAAATTCAATATCGCAATGCCGTAACGAAGTTTTATTAAAGATTTTGTTTTAATTTAAACGAGGTGTTGAAACATTCTTTTCCATTTAGGACATTGTATTAAATGAATTTTCACACACGCTTAAAAATATCGTCTAAGGTATCCCAAAAAATAAATCTTCTTTGATAAGTAACGATGTATTGGTATTGTAGGGTACCATTATTTATTTTAATTTATTTGTAAATATTGAATGCTCACAAAAATCATCGTTTTATAGTACAGTTGAAGTTTTGAGGAGATTTATCTTTATATTTAAAATTCTTTAGCTAAATAAATATAATTTTTTTAGCATATCAATAAATTATTTCGTGAGCAATTTCAGTTTGAATGGCAATGATTGCAAAGTGAAAAATAAAATCTTCTTGTAACTGAGATTAAAATATGAGAATAATTGCATTTGAAAAAAGAATGTTCACAATTTCTACAGCTGTAACTTTTATTATGAACACTTTGTCATATTATCTATTTTGGTGCTAAATTGAGAATCGACAAAATATTTACCTTGATTCTTTTTATATAAATTAAATAAAATAAATTTAATTTAAATAACACTCATTTTTTTAAATGCCATTTTTATGATTTTAATAATCCATTTTTCAAAAATAATGTAATAAGTTTTTCCTTTGCAAAAACCTAAAATATTTTTTTAACTATTTTATATTACCAAAAAGTGTATCGTAATATAAACTGGATACAAAATGTACTTACTGATAAAAGAATTGTTTTTATTTATATAGCCATAATATATTTCTCAAATATTTACTTTCTAACTAAAAATTTACATATTTCCTCGTGTAGCGTGATCATTAATTTTATTTATTTTTAAAGGTAAACATTTGTTTTACATTTGTTTTTTCACTTTTGTTTATGAAATATTGCATTTACTGAAGACAATTTTATAGTATATTTCAAACCTTTACGTGTTTTGTGTTGTAATAAATTATATAAAACATGTGACATAGAAAAACTATAAATATATATTTAGTTAAGTAATTTCTAGGGGAGTATGGTAATTATGGGAAAGTTAATTTTAGAATGTTTTTCCAGGTATATTATAATTTGCGACATAATATTAGTTCAGTAATAAATACATCGTAAAAAAATGCCGAAAAATACGAATCAACTGAGTAAAATTCAACACGTTAACAGAGTAATAACACGTTACATCGTTCATTGTCTTTCACTCTAAAAAATTTTCTTTTTCCAATTTAAGAAGTATTAATTACCAGATTCTAAATCCCAGATTTTATATTAAGATCTGTAATAAGGAACCGAAATAATTTAGAAACCGAAATTAAGACATGAAAATGTAAGAACCGTATTTACTTTTAGTACATAGCACTTGAAACACAAAATATCAGAATTGATAATATTTCATTTACAAGCTCACACGCGAGTAAAATTATAAAAAAGTGTAACTGTGTTTGCTTATATCTCGAATCAATAATACCAACTATGAGACGATGATTCTAAAAGGGAATTGTAGGTACTATATAGCTATATATAATAAGAGAATTTACAAGAAAAACAGGTATACAATATAAGTTAATATAAATAATAAGAAACACACTAACTATAGGATCTTAAACATATACACCTAAGTCTGTTTTTACACGGTAGATTGGTTCCAGAAGAAGCCGTGTAAAAAAAAAACGTGTAAAAAAAGACATTGATCTTATACAAAAATGGGTGATTTGTTCCTAATCTCTAAAACCTATTAAAATTAGTGAAAAACAAGAATTTTTAAGAACAAGAATTCATGTTTATTTTATTAAATCAAATATATAATGCTTATTTTCACAAGCATAGTAATTAATGATAAAAAAGATATGCACTCTAATCTTAAAAGTAATATAAATTAAATGTACCAAGAGCAGTTGAGCCTTCTCCATTTCGAAGGCGATCTAAAATTTTAATCTTGGTTTCCAAAGAAATTGCCTTCCGTTTTAGTTTTATATCTGACATTTCCTTTTAGGGATACATAAAATATTTAACAAAATTAAAAAACATAAATAACTGAATAAATACAAAATATTTTTTGGCTTACCTTTTATCTTAATGCGTTAAAATTAAATTTAATGGAAAATCAAATTTGCCTGCAAAAAATTTCTTTACCAAACACGTCTTATTAGCATTGACAGTTCACAAAATATTAACACGTTTCAATTGCTCTGACCAGTAAATTTTATTGTATGCACATAAAGGGAATTCCCCTACTTGTTTGTACGCGCTAAAGGGGAATTCACTTAAATCTTTAAGCTAGTGTTCGCAAACTATCGATACTATCGATGGTTTCAGACTTTTTTCTTTCATAAATACTTTTTTGTGATATGAACATACTTCGCAAAAATTAAATTTGACAAAAAAAATTTAAGTACATAAAATTTCAAATCGTGCTAAATGGAATAAAATCGTGTAAAAAAATTAAAAATATTCAATTTTCAAACCGTGTTATATCAAAACCGTGTACAAAAAGACCGTGTAAAAACAGACTTAGGTGTACTCATATTTTTATAACAAGACTTATATATTGCTATTTCTCAATAGATATGCTGTTTCATTATTCATAAAAGTATGTAACATTTATTAATTGTTACATTAAGTCATTCATTATTATATTCTGGGAATCTTCATTTAACATTCATCTTAACATAATAAGATTTTAAGTTTCTTTTAAGGGAAAGATAGTAATTTTTAATCAGTTTAAATTCAAGAGCAAACTCATATAGCGGTATAAAATATGATTTCTTTGTTGTTGTCCATAAGTTGACTGCTTGAGATTGAAGTATTTTTCGGACTGAAAGATTTATTCACATAAGTTGGATTAATTCTTGGGAATATATTACATGATTAACGAAAAATTATTTCACTAACAGAATAAATATTTAAGAATTAATAAGGGTTATATACATTATTAAAACAGTTAAAGCGTATTATAAGTATTTTGCAAAATAAAGTAAATCTTTTTATTTAAAATAGAAGAAGAGAGACACAAAAACAAATTTTTCACATTTTCAAATTTCAAAATATGCAAATTTTAATATCGAAGACGACGCTTTAGCGACAGCGAATAAGATTAACTTTCAACCTAATGTGAGACAAAACAGAAAAGAATAATAGAGATTCAATAAGCACGTTGTTTTGGTACATGCTATGTTAAAACGAAATCAATAACTGAATCAGAAGCTTGGAGTATTATTGCCCGGTATGGTAGGAGGGGTCTAGCAAAAGAACCCATTGGAGTTTTACAAAGTATGGTTTTCAGGATCTGGAACCATTTTTTGGATACTGGAAATGAAGGCCGAAGAATAGAGAAAAGTAGAAAAGATGCAACAATACCCAAGGAAGAGCGTTATTTAACACTAACTGCTCAGAGACACCGAATTATGAATGCCACTCTTATTCAATAACATTTTCACTTGGTTGCTGGTACTACAATTTTAACACAAACTGTTCGAAAACGCCTTCAAGCTGTAGGACTGTATGCTCGCCAATTAATTGTGTATGTCACGTTAACAGAAGGGCACCATCACACGTGCAGATAGTGGGTAAAGAGTATGCGAACCGGAGGAGAAATGAATGGCACAATATTCTTTTCTCTAATGAATATTGGGCCATTAATTTCACCCGTTCCGCTTTCTTCTTCATGCTGATAATAGGCATATTTTCTGGAGAAAACATGGCACTAGAAACAATACTGCCTTTGAGCATGAAAGTGTCAGATTTGACGAAGGGGTTGTGATGGTCAATGCTGTCATCTTCATTGATGGAGGCACCGATCTCCATATCATTCGAATAGAACTTCTGACCTGTTGGCTATACAAGGAAGAGATTGCAAGATCTATTGTAGTCCCTTACGCTACAGCAACTGGAGATCACTTCATGTTAATGAACGACAGTTGTAGGATATATAACGCTAATTTCGAGAATGATTTACTTTTAGAGAAAGAAATCATCATGGAATGATTAGCGTATTCTTTGGACATGAACCCACTAGAGAATATTTGAATCATCCTACCAGATGAATTGCAGGATGCTTATCTTCCTGCAAACAACTCTCCAAGAATTAGAAAAAAACTTTTCTAGAGGATTAGGACAGAATACCACAGGTCCTCATCAATTGCCTAATTGATTCGATGCCTCAAAGTTGTTTAATGTTAATAGCCATCTTAGGAAACCATACCCTTTACTGAAAATTATTTTCTTTTTGTTGTGTTCTTTCTTTTTGCACCCAAATGCTCAATAAAATATCATTTTTCCTTTAAACAAATGTCATTTTTATCTTATATGGCCTACTACGTCTGTGAATAATGTATCAATCAAACGAAATATTCTTCAGGTGCAAGATCATCCCACAATCTCAATATCCTGTAAGTATTTTGAGTCGTGCTTAAAGTGGAGTTAAGCAAATTCTCGTAAATATTAAATTTGTATGGAATGTTTTGGTATTTAAAAATGTTTACGTTATTAAAAGAATTTCTAAACGAACAAAATGTGACTCATACTTTGGAAGAAATGAATATTATTAAAAATAATCCATTTGTAAGAAGGAAAATGAATTTTTCTTATTTTATTATTCAGCCGTGGCGAAAGCTTCGATTTTAATTTTTAAATTTTAAAGGCGCAAGGTTTTAAGCATTTAAAAAATAGTTCTTAACTATAATTTCTCTGTGGAATTAAATTTCATGTGAAAAAATAACTGCAAATCTTTTAACTAGTTAATTGTAACAAGAAAATTAATAGTTATTTCTGTTTTAGCTAGTCATAAACTATTTTGTTCGAAATTCTTAAAAATGCAAATTATGCAAATAATTTAGACATTTTTTTAAATATCAAGTTTTATAGTTGTTGTTCTTGATCTAAAAATACAAATTTCTCTTTCTTTCTCAAAATAAACGAAGTTATAAGCATTTTTCATTGCATCTAATGTTATTTTAATGATGGCAAAAAAATATTATTTCATTTTGACCTTTACACTGGTACATTTTTGAAGTTTCAATCGGTTATCTGAATTTTGTACTTGAGATGAAACTATGCAGACATTGATGCAATTGTTGCTACATTGCTGTAAGATAATTTCTTATTTATTTCACCTGGAGATGAAAGTTTCTGATGACAATCTGTCTTGTTTGTTATCAATTGTAATCAACAATGCTCAATTCTTTTTGCCACATACTGTAACCCGAGGCTAGATTTTAATGACTACTTGTAAATTAAATACAATGCACGAAAGGTGTTTTATACCCCAAAGACATATTGAATTGTTATAAATTCAAAATTTACCATAAATCTAATTAAAACATGTGACAACATGGTAGATTTTTACTTTTTTTTATAATTTTATTACTTTTTTTTATTAATTAAGCATTTAAACCAATTCTCTAATGTAATAATTTATACCAATGTTTCATAACCATTGAATTAACAATATTTCATTCGAACAGACTCTTTAGCCATAACTTAGTTAAAACACTTGAGCAAGTAATGATTGATAAAACTAGCTTCTTATTTAAGCAATTACCAATATTGAGTAGAAAAAGTTATTTGTTTTTAATTAATATAGTTTTGGGCTTCCAAAGCTCACGAATCTTTTCATTAGAAACGTGAATTCATTTAAATATCACTGTCAGTTAATGTCCAAAAAGCATATTTCTTGGATTAGGAATATACTTTGAAATTAATGAAACTCCTACTGCGTGATTCTTAAATTATAAATAAATAAAATTATAATCAAAAAAAGTAAAAAATAAATCATAATTAAATAAAAGATATCAAAATATTTTTCAAAATACTTTCCTTTTCATTTTTCTGATTAAGAAATTTTTAGATTTTAAGTTTTTATAATTCCTAATCTTCTATTTTTTTTTTATCTTAGAACTGTAAGTAGTTAATCTTTTTAAATTTCAAAAGTTTTTAAATTTTAATTGTTTAATTAAGTACAATAAACATCTTTACCTTAATTTACATAACTAGTTTAAAATTCTTATCTTTCATGAAAAAAATTACGATATTAAATTGAAAATTTTTAATCTATGCAAATCTCCGCTAAAATTTTTTATTATATGCATAATATATAAGGAAGGGTTAGGAATTAATTTCGTAGAAATTATAATTACTATTTGAAAATTAAGAAATTATTAGATTAATGGTCTTCAAAATGAGATGCTATTGAAATAGTTTGCTTGAATCAATTATGTAATCAAATATTTTTTAAGGAAAAGGAGAGAATCATTAGAAATAAGAATAGGAAATTCAATATTTAATTGAGATGTGAGAAATTTCAGATCTTATAAATGAAGGGGCAATTGCAAATTTGAAATGAAATAGAACTTTTTCTATAAGTTTGAAAATATATATATTCTAGAAATAAACAACATGTCTTAACTTATATAAAATGTATTTGTAAACATCTTTTCGTTGCTAGATATTATAAATAACATATTTGTATTCCTTCGCTTAATATCAAGACGGTTACGTTTTGTAAAAAGGAGAATTACTACAATAAAATGTAATGCAAGCATTTGTAATATCTCAAAATTTCTCTTTTTGTATATTTAATCTGCCCTTTTTAGTGCGAAGAAATAATATATGGACACCATAATTTCAGGAAATTAATAGGGACACCATAATTTCAGATAAAAACGAAAGAACTCTTTAAGGAATATTTTTGCACCAGTTTTAAATAAATTTTGATAAAAACCAATCTTACTGAATGTTTTTTGTGTTTCGAAATCTATGATACTATTTTGTTAGCATAAAACCACCCGTCATATGTCTCACAAAAGTTCGCTAAAAATTACTTCATTCGAGATAAGATTAATGGAGAAACGTTTAGTTTATGGAGCAGTCTTTTTATAAATTATATCTTAATTACCTTACTAGAAAATATTTTAATAATAGCATATGGAGAGTTTAAGAGCCAAAAAGCAATGTAAGACATTTTGATTATCTACCACATATTGTATTTTGGAAAGGATTCCTTATGGGTAACGGAACACGTATTACAAGAATGAAAATCTGTCAGAAGAAAAATTAAAAAGCATCCAATTAGCAAAAGAAAAATTCCCGAACACACTATTTGTAAGCGCACATGAAAAAAAAAAAGCATCTTTCGTTATTTAGTAGGAGCTGGGATCAAACACTAAATATTTTTTTATAAAGACCATGTTTCTTACACTATAGATGAACTTTTTTTTATATATATATATAGTGAACAATCCATTTTATAAAGCTTTTTATAGTTTACATTGCATATCTTCTTTCACAAATGTTTTTTAGAAATGGATCATTGGAAATCTATGCGTTTTATGTGGCTTTATTTGGAAACCAATTCACTTAAAGACAGTTCACGGCATCGCAAAGCTGCAGAAAATACAACAAAACAAAACAGAAACAGTAAAAAATTTAAAAAGAACATTGAACAGCTTAAACGAAATAGAAAACAGTTTAAAAAGAACAAGCTAACTGAAGAGTTTATTATTTGTCATGTTTTTGAGAGTTCTTGCTTTTCAATAAAGTTTTGTGACATGTCCATTTTTTCTGAATATCTCTCTTTAAAGCATTATACATTCGAAGGTTGTCAGAATTCAAAGTTTGTGTGTTACAAATTGGGCATGCTTTAGAAGAAAATATTTTCATACTGTAGAGATGCTAAACAGTCATGTCCTGTTAGGAATCTAAAATTTGCTTCTGCTTCTTTTCTTGATACCCTTGGAAAGCTTATAATCATCATCAACTGATTTACTTACAGAAATTCAAATTTCGCGTCTCCCGTTATTTAAAATCGGATGAGATCGAATCAATTACTATCACAAAATATATACACGCAGTTCTAAGTTCAGGGTGAAGTATAATAAGTCTTTGATATCGCGTAGTTGACACACTAGTTACTTAAGAAAGTTGTAATTCATTTTATTATCCACCCCTGCCTACTGGGTGTTTTAGATAATGGTTCATATTCCCGTATTAATCTGCATTTTTATCATGTCATGAGTATTAGTCTGTGAGCTAATAAACTTTAAATAATATACCATTTATGCTTCAAATTTCTAAGAAAACGTCCGATTCAAAAGTAAAAGGCTTATGAAACATCTTTATTTATAACTGCACCACTAAGTGCATCAAAATTGATCACTGATAGTTGGACGATGTTCATAGACTTTCTGACCAATTGGGTTTTCTATGCTGCAGTAATTGTGGATGAATTCTTTCTACAAACAGTGATAAAAGATTATTGGATTGATTCAAGCATGTTTTTAAGAAAAGCCCGGGAAATATTTTAAGTATCCTGAGAAAATAGTTTTTGACCAGCTTTTACATCTAATAGTCATCAAGATATTAAAAATGTTTTGCCACAAATATAAAAAATAATAGAACTTTTTGTCATTCCAGGATTTGAAAATGCGTTGTGTTATTTTAAAACCAGGAAAAACTAAAACTATTCTTCAAATTATTTAAATTCTTTTAATTTATTATTTTACGTTAAAATGTTTTATTCAATCATCTCATTACCTTTTGATTATATATTCTGCATCGGGCCCTAATGTCTCACCTCTCTGAAAAAAAGTCATAAGTACATTTAAAATCCAGTGAACTTTAGATCGTTAGGTTACTGTAAATAATAATAAAATTGTAAGAATGGTAGTTAAATTTACTTTGCTTGTGCTGCGTAATTCAAACATTGAACCATGCAAATAGTATAATTAAAAGTAAATAAAATGATCAATAGAACAGAATAAGTACTACCAAGGGATGTAATTTTTTCATTTCCAACATAATTACCATAGAAATCTAATTACAAGATTCCGAATCTCTATTTGAATCGATATTTGAAATAAAAAAGTAAAGATTACTACATCCAATTTATTGGTGATGATCCATACATCATTCCCATTTTCAGATTAATCATATATTCATCATTATTCATATACCATCATTTTCAGATTAATAAAATATTGTTTTTAATGATGCAACAGAAATTTCATAATAAAGTTAAATATAATATTTTAATTTTTTTAAATAAGTAAGTTTAATATTATTTGTATTAGTCACAAATAATATAATTTCTTTTCATAATTTTTTAGCAAGCAACTCAAAAATTCTGTTGTAATAAAGTTAGGCATTCCTTAATTATGATGTCAAACAGCATCATTATTTTGGACAACTATGGTTTTGAAGGAAGAGCAACAGTTAATGCTTGACATTTGTTATGAGTCTGATAATAATATTTTTAAATTAAGAGAGCGCTTATGATAATTGCAATTATTCATCGGAATTAAAAATAGTAATAACCTTGATAAAAGACAATTAAAAATTTTTTAAGTGGTTTTAAATTATTTATATGAAAACTTATTTTTAATGCTTTAGAGAGAATTTAATTTTTTTACCATTTCAAATATTTTTTTG
>JAPDSC010020982.1:7803-25870 GCA_026290005.1 Latrodectus geometricus | reverse complement strand
TCATTGTTTATGAATTCCCTCTACCCTTTAACAGAATAAGGAATTTCTTAAATTCCTTAAGTTTATATATTAACTTTTTTCTAAATAATTTTTTCAAGTGTCATTGTTGAGTTTATTTTTGTAATCAGTTAATTTTTATTTTTGTAGTCATTCAAAGTTACAAAAATAAAAATGAACTACACAGAACATTTTATAAAGTAATTCAGCTATTAAGAGCATATATATTAAGCGTTTTGTAACTAACTTAAATTATCTTATATTTTGTTGGGGTGATAAAATAAAAGTAATCTTAATTTGACAAAATATTTTGGAAAAAGTTAGGAGAAAGCCGTTTATTGAAATTGAATCCTCTTATTATTTTATTTCATCATTTGCTGTTGGGATTGATTTTTAATCTTCATTGTTGATAAGACAAAAAAATTGTAAATACAATTATTTTTCTAAATATATTGTAAAAAATCCTATATAAATAGCGTAATATTTTATTTTGATCACTGTATGGTAAAAATTAATAATTTATTTTATGAGTCTTTTAGTGTATATTTCAGAAATCTCATGTTTTTCAATTATAAACTTGGTATCAAAGATCACTAATATTTCTAAAATGTCACTAACAAAAAATGATCCTTAATTAGTTTCTTATTTAAATCAAATTTTAAAAATATAATTAATTTCCTCCTGCATGTATTATTTCCTTTCATTATGCATGAGCCAAAATAGAAATTATTCATGTTTTCTACATTTTCTTTTATTAAACTTAAAATATGCGATTTCTGTGTACGCCACGCGGCGGGCTTTGCTTAAAAAGAATAGATTGGAAGTGGGGGAGGAGATATTAATAAAAAATTACAAAAGTGATTGCTGCCATCAACAGTTCATAAAAGCAATTTGTTCTTCATTCACTTGTGAACGGTTCGGTCCACTCCTTTCTCTGATGGAGTCCCCTCAACCCATCTTTAAATGACTACATAATGCCATTACGTAATCGCCGACAGGAACGTCAATATGTTTGAAGTGGAAAGCTAGAAACCTGGCCTTACAGCCATAAAACCATCATCAAGCAACCCTCTGTCATCCACAATGCTCTCCTCTTCATCATCCCCTTCCCTCTCCGCGGAGCACGCCTCCTCGCGCTCTGATTGGTCTTTTCCTACACCTTTGACCAATAGAAGGCGTGCCGCAGGACCGAGATGGAGGATTGAAGGATAAAGATCCCACTGTCAAGAGCGATTCGCAGCCCGCGGCGGTCATCCCATTCAGCCTCCGTGATCACCGGACTTGCTTCATTGAGTCTTGTATCCATAGCATCAAGTGCCCAGAGGCGATTTGTTTCGATTGAGATTATAAGAATATTGATGCGAGCAGTAATGATGAAGTTAGAATTTTAAGGAGGGTGTTAACGATCTACACAGTTTGATCTTTCCCCTCTCGACACCTGGTCATATTGGTGCATGAAAAATATTAGAAAAAGGGAGATTGACTATTTTAATAATTACCTTTTATCTTAAATTTATATTACGTTTGAAATATTTTCTATTGAAAGATTTCTTCTTTTTTTTAATTTTCGATCGAATATGAAACAGTTTTTTTAGCAAGGAAATATCTGATGACTTTTTATATATAAGCAATTGTGGAATGTATTTTTTCAAAAGATTCATTTTGTTTTGTAATCAATGGGCCTTATTCGTGCATCTTCATCAGCATTAGAGAACATTTTGAGAAAGCATATCTTTTATTGGTCATCTAGTTGTCATTTTGTTGGTTGTTTCATCTAGTGGACAATGCAAGTGGACCGCTCACCGCTGGCCCCTCTGGCTTTTTCCGATTCAAACGGGTGTCGGAGCGCTCATCTGACTGCAACCCTCTCAACTAAGGTGGATGAAAGAAAACCCTTACACTCTATCGATGCCATCCTGGGACTGAAATCTTGGAAAAAGAAGAGGAGTAGTCCTTCACCACCACCAAACAAATCACCCGGTGAGAGGGATCAGTTAGGGGAATCTAGCCACCCACACTCTAAAATTTTCAGACCTGCTGAAGAACTTGATGACCACACGAGAGAGAACTCGAGTAAGTACCATTCATAATTTTTGCAACTTTCTAAATATCTAAAAGGATATTCTATTCGTTCATCTGGCTTTCTACTCTTTATCTTGTAATTCTAAATGCAGCAAGCAAAACGAATAGACAATTTTTTTTTATTCTAAACTTTATAAACAAAAGAAGAAACGTTTAACTACAGCTCATTAGAATTTTTATTCTAATTCAAAATACACTATTTTTAACTTTGTAATGGGCAGCATAAAAGATAAATATTTTAATTGTGATAAAGCTATTTAGATTTTTATATTATAAGAGGGGAATATTTCTAAAAAAAATAAAGATGACTTGAAAACAGATTAAACTGTTCATAAAATAATTCATGTAATATATATATACTTAAACATGTACGAAATATTTCTCATTACAAATGGGAAATATTTTCTAAATGTCCATATAAATCTTTTTCTTTCTATGAATGGAAAGTATAGTAACTGCTAAATATTTCGGATTGTTGAGTTCAAATATTTTAAAACATCAGTGTGTTTCACGCATGTTGTTTCAGAATATTCCTCTATGCAAAGTATGTAAACAAATTCAAAAATATCTTAAATTTTGTAAACAGTTTAAATGAGCTAGATTTTTTTTCATAAACTGTATACACATCATCATCTGTAGTCTGTTTAATAATGACAGTAAATAATTACATTGCTTTACTCTATTACATCCACATTAGATTATAACACAAGTTGTAGATTAACTGTAACATGGCAACAATAGAAATAAGTCAAGCCCAAACACATTAGCCAAATTCTTAATATGAATGCTTTAGTTTTTAAGATTAGCATATAATATAGAAAATCACTTATTTATAAACATTTTAAAATTATAAATAACAAAAACAAAATATTCTTTATTTCCTATTTTTGAGAATAAGATATGTAAATACAACAGTAAACTCAAATATTTTCATTTAAGTTTCCATTTATTCTTTATAATAATTTTTTTTTTATTCCTCTTATAAATTATGAGTTAAACTTCTACAAATTGTACAGAATCTACTATACATGTACAAATCGTTAGAATAATATGGGATAATCTAATAATTTGTCCTTAATTCTCTCTATTAAGGATGTATCATATACCAAATACTTTAATTTCATTATATTTATTTAAAATATATTAATGTTTAATAACAAGGAATTTTTAAATGTAAAACAATTACAAAACAAATCATATTCTTCTATCAATGTAAAAAATTTCTCTACTGATTTTTTTTTTTCTTCAATCTGCAATTTTATATCTTTCATATATATAATAGCTTGCAGAAAAATATTCATATTTACTATCGCATCTAAGGTTGTGCAATACATATTTGCATTATTAAACACATTTAATTTAATTGAAATTGTCTTAAAATTGATTTATATATTTGAAGCGTTAATGATTATCTGTATATGTGTTTGTGCGCTTCGAGTATGCAGAAAGCAGCATAATTCAATATGTATATTGATATAACTCTTATTTGTCAATAATATAATATAAAATATATATATATATATATATATATATATATATATATATATATATATATATTTAAATTAATTACTTTATAAAGGGATTTTGAGTTTACAATACAAAACAAGTTCAAAGCAAAATGCAACAATATAAACAATTACTGTCTAGAAAAAAAAATTTTACTACTATTTTAAAATGTATAAGTGATCATTATATTTATAGTTTATTCTGAGTAATATTTTCTAATTCATTGAAAAATGTGATCTTCCATTTAAATGTATTTTATTTTAATCATGGTAAATACAAAACAGATTCATTAAAATTTTAGACAAAATCTTAATTTTATAATTTTATTTTAACTAAAGCTTGTGATGCAATAAATAGTAGTCCAAATTAGTTATCCCTGGTTAGATATTTTTCTTCTAAATAATTGTAATAAAAATATAATAATTTCAATTCTTCTTTTTATAAAAATAACTTTGATATATGAAATAACTCATTGAAAAGATTAAAGTTATTAAATGAAAGCCTACACATTTGAAAATGAACATTAATTTAAATCGAATGAAATTGTTCAGCAAAAGTATTAAATAATAAGCTTATATTTTTATCTTTTAAATTTTCTACACTAAAATTCTTTTAATTATTTTGCAGAATGTTTCATTACATATTTTAACAACATTTAACATTCTGTTTATGAAAAAATTATATTAAATTTTACTACCACTTAATTCAAATGAGTAGCATTCTATATATGCTTAAGTAAATTTTCCTTATTTTACTTAAGCATAGAATGCTACTTATTTTACTTAAGCATATAAACAAAGTAATCATATCACTAAAATAAGTAGGTTTTGCTTATTTTAGTGATATGCTTACTTTGTTATATCTTTCGCAATTTTATATAAAGTTGAATAATTAAGAAATTAAGTTCTATAAATCAATGTTTTACAAAATTTAGTGTAAATAAATATTTAGTATTAATAAATTATATGTGACGATTATTTTAAAATTAAACAGATATTACATACATGAGCCCTTTGTAATATTTTGATAACTACAGAGAAATAAGACATATTAAATTAATATCTTCACTTTATTGGCAAATATCTGTTTATACAGAAATCATATCAAACTTGTAATTATATGCTGAAATATTAATAATAAACAATTTTAGATACCATTTTTGAGAATAATTGAAGTTTTCTTTTAGAAAACTCTTAAAAATAATAAGTAATACATATAATAATAAGTAATACTTATTTAATTTATGAAAAATATTAATTATTGTTATTATTTTTTTTACGTTAATATTTTTGCTCTGACTGAAAAATAAATAACATTTTATCTTATGTAGTAAAAATGCAATTCATATGTAATTCATATAAGAGTATACATACAACTCATATGAGTTGTAAATATAAACTTGTGTATTTTTTCTAAATAAACAGTTTAACTCTCTGAAAATATAATACTTATTTTCAATTTCCTGAGGCTTTAACTTCTTGAAATCATTTTTATATTGAATATTGTTCAATCAAATGTGATAAAATATTTACATTTTTTATGTATTCGATCATTAACATAATTATAATTTAACATATTCACTTATATCAGCTCCATTTAAAAAAATGAGGGTTAAAATTTTATTTTATTCTCCAAAATGATAATGACATTTTCTGCTTATTTCAATGGAAAATAATAACAATCTATTTACTGTAAAATATCAATATTATGTGTATATTTTCTAAAACAACATAATTATATACACTTGCATGAATATATGAGTATGCTCATGTATTTGATATAATTTTACATTACTTACATCATTAGATTTAATTTTATAATTATAATTTCCTAATTTTTTGATTATTTTTAGCATAAAAGAGTTTCTTTATATTATAATATTGCAATATACGAATTTGTGTATGTTTGTGTAAGTGTCATGTAAATTTACAGACTTCAAATAGTTGAATTTATTTTTAATATATTAATAATTATTATATCAATTCCTTTTTTTCCAGCAATTTAAAGCTTATGTTCAATGTTTTTTTCATGAACATTTTTGTTCTGTATTTAATATTTAAAACAGCTATACTCTTATGTTTACTCAGGAAGATAAATAGAATAAATGCAGTGATTTGAAAAAAAATTTATATAAATTTAAAAAGGTTCTATTTAATTTGGTAGATCATTTATTTTACATTTAAAAAGTATCTGTGTTAATTGTTAAATTATGTCTCAATTTAACCATTAAAAAGATTTTATGTTATTAAAAATTTGTTATAATGTTTAGTTATATTTTTCATCTATAGAAAATTTTTCAGTCGCTTATTTTTTTTCAAAAATCATTTTATTCTTAAATTTTAGATCTATAGAAGGCAATAGAAATTCAATCATTTTATAAATATAAATTCTTAAAGTCACTTATTGCATATAATTAAAGTTAGTTTTCTATAAATTTTCATAATAAAAAGTTTCAGAATTTAATAACCTAATATTATTTAATGTTATTAAACATAAAGGAATTTCCTTTTATATTATGGAATGGAAATTTCTTTTAGTATTTTGAAGAAAGCACAGAATGCGTAAATTTATTTTTTAAATAAACCATTCTTTTACTTTCATTTATTTAGCATTATCATATTTCTTTTTGATTTCCTTTTTGCAATACATGTACCAAAAATATACATTATAATACATATTATTCATAGAAAAATTGTGAAATATATACGAAAAGTTTTTAAAACATGTGGGTGTATAATATTATTTCTCAAATATTTGTAAACAGAATGAAGGGAACATTTAATTAATTTAATGTAGTTAACCAACACATTGGACTTTCAAATGGTTTTGGATTTGATGGTTCCTCTAATTGGAGCTTCCATGTTAAAAATGTTATTAAAAGGTCAAATAATCAGAACTCTAAAGAAATACATCATATGTCACTAAAAATTTTATTCAGATTAAAATGATGATTAATGAATTATACTTTATAAATTCAAACTTTATTATTATTAAATTTTTGAAATAATTTTTTTAAATTAGCCATGAATTTTAATGCTGCATAAATTTTTCTTTTTATGGTTATTTGCAATTTGGAATATAATTAGTTATATCAGTAACCAGCTGCAATTAAATTTATTTATTTGCTTTATCATTTTATATTATTTTTGTATCATTTCTAATATTTATAAGCGAGAACTATATCCAGTGTAGTATAATTTTATCTAAGAAGTATTATATTCTTGCATCGTAAGCAAAAATTAATCCCTTTTTCAATTTTTAAAATTTATATATATTTAAGAAAATGTAATTAAAATATATGCCATTTAAATAAAATAAATGCATATTATTTATTTTTATAATTTGCTTAGAAAATTATATTTATTATGTATTTCACATTTTGATTTATATTTAAACATTGTTAGGAATTAAAAAAATTGCTTGTTAAAATATTGTATAATGGTATGTTCTTATTCGATAATAGACAAATAATTTATAAAATTCCCTGAAAGTTTTCATGCTCGTCCTTTGATTTTCTTCTAAAAAGTCCAAAGTAAAAATATACAAAATAACGTAATATTTTTTCAACATCAGAAAAATTTCATTTTTGACCTCCATATTACTTAAAATAACAATAAATTCGTTTAGTTTTGTGCGAATTTATAGTTATTAGATGAATGGTTTGTGATTTTAACGAAATACAAATATAGATTTGTCTATATATTATCATTTGTCTTAAGCAAACACAAATATAGATTTGTCTATATTATCGTTTGCTTTAAGCAAACACAAATATATATTTGTCTAGATTATCGTTTGTTTTAAGCAAATACAAATATAGATTTCTCTATATTATCGTTTGTTTTAAACAAATAAAAATACAGATTTGTCTGTATCATCGTTACAAATTAACTGCTACGATAAAATGAAACAGAGCAGTGAGCGATCGAAACGCAGCGCGGACAATAGCTTCGATATAACGTGAAAACGCACTTTCCCACAGGTCTCTAACCAAAGAACAGCGGGCTCCCCCACACTCCCTAAACGTTTTTGCAAAAGCCTGAGCACGTGACCTCCCAGTAGCCCCAGGCAATTAAGAATTTCCCGGTTTTCGTGCACCGGAACAGGATTAGCATGGGAACCGATCGTTTTTCACGGTGATCCCTGCCCCCCACCTACCAGCGTCACGTCACAGCCTATCCCTCCCCCCCCACGAAGTCGTGTGTCCGACGACAGGGTCGACGCTGTCTAGTACCGTTTCGGTTAATTAAGCAAATCCCTACGCAGACGAATTCGTAACCCGGGCAGTTAGAAGGTCTAATTAAGGAGGCATTAGGATTAGAAATGGTGTGGCGCAATTGATGGCAGCGAATTAAGGCATACTGTGTCATAAAAGGCTATTAAAGCTATGTTATAAAAATATTCTTTTTCCAATATCTGCCCTCTATTTAATAAAACCGTATCTGTGCTTATGAGTTCCCATGTTAAAACTAATTGCTTTGCTTGCTATTGTCGATGATGACATCCGGTGCTATGAAAATTTGGTTTGTATTAACTTTAAACCAAGTTCTCATGTGAGAGATTATTGCTTCGGACTTTAGTTCAATAGTAGGGCCGAATGCCTTTTTGTTATGGACATATTTTTGATGTTTCGACTTGAATTCAGTGTTAATTTTTTTGTTGATTTTAATGTAATTTAAAATTAACTTAGTATTTCACTTTCAATGAAACGAAAGAACAATCAATGTCAATTTTACATTTATAAGCAATCATTTGTTAAACATTAAATTGTGGTAATTCTGTTGAATATTTTTTTAAGGATTCTTCAATGATCGCTTAACAAAATGATCAATGTAACTTCTTACTACCTAATCATGTTTCTTTTTATTTATACACCAGTAATTGGGATTGACACCTAATGAGCTATATATATTTCAATTAAAGCAACATTAACAGATTTAACTGAACTTTAATAATATTCAGGAAGTGGAAAAATAGATACACATAAAATATTTCACTGTTCTTTTTCAGAAATTTCAGAATTTTTGAGTAAGCATGAAGCAGAACTTCTGATACACACACACCAATATTGTAGGAATAATAACCTAAACTAATATGTTTGAAAAATTTTACAATTGATTTGCTTTATACTGTGAGTTTTCAAATATTTGAAAAAAGTTAAATATGTGAAATGAACAGTAGTGCTTATATTAGTTACGATACGAATATAAATATTCAGTGCTAAATTGGAAAGTGGTCTGTTAAATTAAAATAATGAAAACATTTTGTCCTCGAGTTTTCCTAGCATATTGTTGCTGAATATTCTAAATCCATAAACTAGAAACTAACTCAGTCTACAGTGATTAAAGAAAATGGCTAAAATTTAACATGGTATTCTTCAAGGAGTTGTTGTTAAAAGGGCCACTGAAATCAGATCCTATCAAAATAGAGACTTAAAATGTTTGTCAGAATTTTATTTTAAAATTTTTCAAAAGAACTTTTTAGAAGGTTGTTCGTATAATTTGCTCTTTTGCATTCTTCAAGATATTATTATGAACGCTAAGATTTATGTTTGGGTTAAAAAATGACAAATTGCAAAAATTTCTTCTTATGGCCACAGAGCATTGTTCTTTGAAAGCACCTCTAATAGAAAATAGACGTTATTCATAAGGAAAATAATGCAGAAAGCTTTCAACTACTCACTTCGACGAATACCTGTACAAACTGCAGAAATATAAAATCTATCTGAGATACAGTTACTGGGATCGAATCTAGAACCTTCAAATTCGAAGAAAATGATTTAATCTCTAGACCGAAGTATATCCTAAACATATTTAGTGGTTTAGCACTGCGATATGAACAAAGATGGAGTTTCCATGCGCAATTTCAATATTTTTTGCCTCCATCTGTTTAGTGCAATGTTTAATTAATTTGGGATTTTATTGACATATTGCAAAGGGGAAAATCTAGAAACTTCCTAAGTACTTACAGATAAACATATCGAAAGCAGAAATGCAACATCTATCTTCTTTTATCCAATTACTGTCGGAACTTTCCTTTCTGAGGAGAATAGTCCTCAAGGTGAATTCAAAGCTTCATGAGTAGTTTGTGAAGCTCATTGAAAAACTTCTTTTGCATATAACATAGATTAAATCTTAATTGACAAGACTAAGCAACTGTTTTCAATATTTATTAGAAAATACTATAATCTAGCACATTACATTTTTATACCTCTATAAATAAACCACGAAATATTTTAAATTTTAAAATTTTTATACTAAATTTTTGTTTTATTTTCAATTTGATCAGCATTTTCTCAAAATATTTTGCTATTTTTTTATAATGAATCCTAGAAACACTTCAATAATAATCACTTGTATTGAATCTTTAGTACCATAAAAATAAAGAATTTACTATCATAAATAGGTTTTATGAGAATAGATGCATGAGAATTTATTGTGTTGCGGAATGAGAGTTCACCATAAGAAACATCAATTAAAAGAACTAATCAGCTTATTATAATATTGCGAACACCGATGTATCAAATAAGAGTGGAGGTAAATATGGAAGTGGAGTACTAACCTTCTTTTCAACAATTTATGTTTCGATTCTAAGATTAAGAGTAGATGTTTTGTAATAATATTCGAAATAAAACTTTAGATCTCAATCGAACCATTTTTTGGGTGCAAAAAATGGTTGTACAGCTACAAGCAAACCAAACTATCCCTTTTGTGTACTTAGTATCTTAGTTCACTAAATCTTTATGAATTGCCAATATAGAATGGATTGCTTTTGTCCCACAAATGCTCACACAAATATCACAGAAACCATACTGATATGTTCCACTAACCCTCAAGCAGTGGGGAGAGCCCCTGGCATCTGTTCCAGTTGCAAAGAAGGGGGCATGGAATCATCTTCCCTCCCCCATACACAGCTCTTTGTCAAAGAGGATTAGGACCCAACACTTCCAATGAACACGTAGATAAAGAGCTAGTTATCTTGTTGTATAATCTGATCAGTTGGTGATGTAGTCTCCACTTTTGAGTGTAGGGTATAAAAACGCCACCGTCCCTTCATCCCCTCAAGTATAAAGTGTTTCAAAGTCTCAACAGTTTCGAATTTTCCTTCAGATTCTCACGTATTATGTTTTAAACGCGAATCGACTTATCGCCGCTTCAACACATATTCTTTGATGAGGCTGTGCTGTAAAAAGCGGTACGACTTGGCAGAAGAAACACTGATTGTCGCCAAGTGAATGGCAGTGAGATTGTATCAGTCTTGACGCTTGTTTGTTGCTTTTCTGCATCTTGATCTGATGAAAACGGAACTTAAGATCTGTGAAGAAAAATGGGATTGTAAGCTTTGACCTTATCATGAAAAAATCCTGAGCAGATGGGAATTATTGTTATAACTGTGCACAATTCTCTCTTTATTATATAGGCATTGTCATCTTGATATTCCTATTAGAATTTCAATGTTGAAAATTGAAGTTGTGAAATAAAATAACATGTTCTTTCTAAAAGATTATTTATCACTAAAAAATTATATTGATTATGGAAAAGTAGTTAATTTGCAAGATCTTATGAAGAAAAAATATAGGCAAATAATGGGATTAATATTTTTTTCAAAATCAGAGAATCTTATTAATTAAAATTGGGTTACTATTAAAGTACCAAATAGAACTAATGCTACAGTATTTTGTTGCTTTTTAAAATATGTATAAATACAATTTAAGTGCATATAATTACATTTTTATCTACAAAATTTACAAATACTATTATTACAGTACTATAAATTTTTTATTATTTTTTGGAGTTTAATCCGTGAGTTAAAGTAAAGGTGAGTAAAAAGTAAAAGTGGAGACAGAGCAGAACAATAAATGGATGCATTTGTAAATTTTAGTTTCAATCAAGGATTTTCTATCTTTTTTTTTTTTTTTCCTACACCTATCAATTTTAAGTGAATAGTTTTTTTTTCCATTGACATTTCTACTTTTCTCTAAAATGAATAGAATATGATATAACTATATACATAATTGCATGAAAAATACTTAAAAATGACAGTTTTTTTAAAATTATAAATTAGTTTAAGATTATTATACTAAAAATAAAAATTAGAAAAGAAAATTAGCACTAAAATTAGAAAAAGAGGCTCGTTAATATATTAGACATTATTTTTGTACTATTTTTATTTTTAATTTCACAATTTTCAACAATATAAGAAACACAAATAGATTTTAATTGTACAATATTTAATTTAATTCAACGTGATGGTTGTGCTTGAGATATTAATAAAGCTTTTTCGAAAATTTAGATATTAATATCTAATAGATACTGTTATCGAAGAATTATTTTCTTAAAGAAATAAGTTTTAAAACGTTAAAATTTTATAATGAAAATTATGCATAAAAATATTCATAATAAAAAATCTATTAGATTACGTGTCATTGATTTTATTATTAATTTGTAGAAAGGACTACAAAATTTGGTTTTTCTTTAAAAAAATCATTTTTAACAGGGATTAATGACACATGCTTTAGTATTAAGGGAAATAAGCCGTGATGTGTGTCATTGATCTAAAATTGACAGAAAGATGAATGTCTATCACAAAATTACAATAATTGTGATTATTCTTTGTGGGTTTGGTTAAATTGATAACAATTCAAAGTGACCGATCCTTTATAAATTGATATGCCAAAAAACACAGAATATGGTTGTCAAATCTTATGTCTTCATGTCTTATTTAGTTCAATAAGATTGCCTACAATGCATTTCCTTACAGATAAGGGATTTTAGTGCTTTTTTTTTATGAAAAATAAAATTTATATCTTCCTATAGCCCACGACTGGAAGTTTTGGAATTTCAGACATATTTGCTTCTGAAAATGTGTGTAAGTGTTGAATGTGCCTCAAAACTTTTAAAATATTTTTAATGTACCCAAACAATTAAATTAATGAGATGTGCTTAATTATTATTATTTTTTTTTTTAGTGAATTTTTCATTAACTTGTATATATTGAGTTAGTTGAATACTACATTTTTTTCTTTTCCCTTGGTAATGATTTTCATAACATTTTATATTTTTCTCAATTGTCTTACGTACATGAGATATGCATCCTTCATTGGGATCACGTACTTCAGGGATAATTTAAAATTAGTTAAAATGCACGAAGATTTCATTCATAATTCTATTATCAATGTCTGGATATTATCATCAGATTCTTCACATTCACTGTAACTTTTATTGTTAATAATAATACATGATATATAAGATTTTTTGTAGTTTCTTCCCTATCGTCACGTAAATACCACTATCTACTAAGAACTTTTTCAGAAGACAATGAAAGTGGTGGATATTAAGAAAGCTTTCAACCTTTCTCGCTTACGAAATAAATGTGCAGCTATAGAAATACTGAGTGAGATTTAATTAACTCATTA
Organism: Latrodectus geometricus; assembly: GCA_026290005.1. NCBI lineage: Eukaryota > Metazoa > Arthropoda > Arachnida > Araneae > Theridiidae > Latrodectus > Latrodectus geometricus. Next base: position 12,870 of record JAPDSC010020982.1, on the reverse strand, counting down.
AAATATTCATTTTTAACGACCACATTTAGATATTTTTTTTTATTCGACTAACTAACTATTTCAAATATAATAGCTTCAAATGTTTCTTTAAGATTTATAAGAGTACTCATCACTTGTGGGCATAATTACTTATAATTCACCGTCAATTGAAAGTCCATAGTTTTTCGGATTATGTGGAAAAGTGTAGATATTTTATAATGTGGATTTACACAATTTACAACAGAATGCGAAAGTAAAATAAACGAAAATCGAGAGCCGTCAGCACTGAGTTTTATAATACTTATTACAAAGAATTTCCTGTTATAGTTGCTTCAAAATGAATTTCTAACTATGAAAAAATTGTATACTTAAATTTTTATAAGAGAAAAATTTTTTTAATTATACAATAATGTGTGTGATGCAAATATTAAGGTTGACTACACTTTGTGGTAATTTTGAAAAAAATTGAAAATTTATTCAAATACACTCACCACAATGTTTGTTTTTTTGTGATAATAGTAAGTACCTGCGAAATCCAGGGGCGCAGTGGTAGCATTTTACTCTGCCAACGTACAGGTCCGAGGTTCTATCTTCGGGTTGGGCAAGGTCAACTCAGCTTTTCATCATTCAGTGAGTCGATAATACTGAGTACCAAGAATGCTTGGGAACTAAATACTGGGGGTTTTGCGTTAGGCGAATCAACTAATAGAGGCATATGAGCACTGTAGCACTAACAGATATGAGCACTGTAGGCATTGGTTCCTCGATAGACTGGCTTATTTTTCTTCTTAATTTGATAAATATCTACACGTTACACAAAGTGAATATAACAATGGAACTCAAAAAGTAAGGACTTCTTCTCAAAAAGTAAGGACACTCACATAATATTATGTTTAAATCTTATTCTGAATTCCCTTTTAGTTCCTTCTAAGATATCGACACGTATCACCATTTATCAGCAACATTTGAAACTGTAATTTTGATACTTTAATATTTGATTCTTATTACTTCTCAAACCAGTACATCCCTTATTTTGCTTAGTGTGAACATTTACCGTTTCCTAATTACGTTACCTTCGCTAAAACAATTGTACTAAAAGCAGCTCATATAGCTAGTTCTTAAATAAATTATTTTAATCCATAAATAAATCCTTAATCAATTCCAGTTTCCGTTTGTGGAAAATAATCAGTTTAATGTACCAATTTTATATTTTGATAAATGAACTATATTTTCTGAGTTTTTAAATATGCAATTATATTTTTTACAGTACCATTTAAACTACTAACTAAAGTTATTACAATTTAAAGCATTAAGTGGACAAATTAGTTAATTTACAAATTAGACTAAGGATTTTATTATTAAGAAAGACAAAATATTAGATTGGGGAAAAAGAAATCCATTATTTTCACTTAAACTTTATTTAACTTCTTTTGGATTCGCTTTGTAAAAAGGTTTTTAACAGCTTTCATGTAGATTTTTAAGTCTTGTGCGTTACGACTGCTGACATGCGGTTAACTTCGATCATTTTTGATATTTTATAGACATTTTCGACGATGCTCATTCGAGGTGCATCTCTAACATCAAAATACCCAAACGGAATCGACAAAACAAAAATTGTACGTAACTGGTTGTTATATTATATAGGACGATAGACACCTTTCACAATTTCAGCCACCTGGTTAGCCTTTTCGGCATTATAAAAGAAAAATGAAATTGTATCGAATTTTCTGTTTGTTGTCTTCCATTTTCTAAACCTTGTACTCGTAACTGAATTAATCAAACAAAAAACCGCAAGACGATATTTTAGTGTCAAATGTCACCTTTCCAATGAGCATAAATCTGAAATTGTTTGATATATACCTCACGAGATATCGATCACTACAGACGTCTACCAAAAAAATAATGGATTACTTTTTCCCCAAACTAATATATAAGGGAAATTATTTATGCAATAAATGTTTTTCTATAAAAATAACTAAATTTATGATTAATTAAATAAATATTATATAAATATATGTTATTTTTTATATTTATATATTCTTCCATACAGAGAAATATCATTACTATTTGACTATTAAAGCAAAAGGCCTTTTCGACAAATTGTCAAAAAAGTATGCAAAATTCTTTTGACAAGTATTATAATAATCTCCATATAATAATACTTTAAACAGGGCCTATTTTATTTCAAGTTTTAAAAGATTATTGAATACATTGGTATTCCGTGGGGGATATTCTTTTGTTCACACCATAAAAAGGGGGAAAGATCCCAAATTTCCCTTCTCTTGCCTCAGTGCTTATGGACTCCATACGAGCCTAATTATAGAGCGTTCTGCACCCGTATGATAGGCAGTTCTATACAGAACCCTGTCTCTTGCTGGCTGGATTCATGTTAGGGAGATATAAGCAGAGCATCAGATTTCACTTCTCGAAAGGGGTCAACGTTTATTGTCAAACGATATAAATCCAACCAACCAGAAGACCGAGTTTAGAACAGAATCAGAGGGGAAAAAAATCTTATTACGTGCATGAGAAGAAGCCATGCGGTATACTGTTGTTTGAATAGCTTAGTTAAACTTAACAGTCTTTTTAAAGTGAAGTTTTAGTTGAATGAAAGTTGGGGGAAAAATTCATATAATGTGATTGTAAACGGCGCTTTGTGTTAATATAATTTTACATTAATATGTTTATTTTCATACATTTCAAGCGTTTCTTTAGATGAGTTTATGGGTTACTTTTTTTTATGTACCTATTGGTTAATATGTATATTAAGGGTAAATTACGTCATTTTTATCTATTGAATCGTTGGCTTCATTTGTGTTTTATATGAGAGTTATCAAAATTGAAGTATTTTCTGAATTAAAGATATTCGCAGGAAACTAACAGACAATATATTATTTTTCCTTATTTAATTCATTTTTCAATCCGAAGTAATTTCAACAAGGAAGAAACTTCCTTGTTAATCCAATGTTGAAATTTTGGAGAATTGATTTCTTTTAAAATGATGAACAGAGTGAAAGAAATTTTTTAAAAAGATATAAAATGGAAAAATTCAATAAGATATGAATTACAGAAATAGAAATAAATTATAAAATTTAATAACCTCTTTCAACTATCCCTATCAACAAAATTTATAATTTATAAAAAATTTTTAAGCACCCTAATTGTAAAAAATTAATAAGGCTGAGATTAGGCATTCTTTCGTCAATTCTATTTTTAGGAACCATAACTGGAAAAATAAATTAACAATCTTCTAGTGTATTTCTTTTTCTAAAATTAATTACTAAGAAAGGATATAAATTAATTGAAGTATCATTTGTAATCGTAATTGTTTCTTGAAACTTCCACCACACACTTAGAAACTCAATAGTGTGCAAACATTTTTAAGTTTTTACCTTTAAATTAAAATCCATTTAGTGCTTGTCCCTTAACAGAGAAATAATAATTAAAATAAAATATTAAACTAATCAAACCTTTTCATTCATTTTTTATGACTGTATAATATTGATTGACTTATTATATCATTGTTTATAAAGTACTTGTTTTCATTGAAATGGGAAATAAAAAAATTGACGAAATATCAGGGATTTCAAGTTTTTAAATCAAAATAAATTGATAAAAAAGTTTTGGTGATTTAATTAAAAAATTTCCTTATATTGAAAGGAATTCTGTGAATTCTAAGGAAAAATTTGTTATTCTATTTTCGCAATTAATAAGAATTTCAATTTAGGAAAATTCACTGTTTGATAAGTTAAAAGATAATCGTGTTATGGTTAGTTACTATAGACGCTGTTAAGCATTTATTACTTTGAAGTTTTTCTTATATATGAATTTAACTTAATTAGGTATGGTTGCTTTATCATAATAAGAAATCAGGATTTAAGTTTATCGTATTTCTACAAACTCAAATTTATAATATATTTTGCTATTTTACTTCAATTATTTTTTTAAAACACACACTTTCCCTTATATGATATTTACTTTAACTTTGCGCACTCCTTCAAGTAGTAACTAATCGATCAGGAATATTTCGTCCCATTAACTAATTGCAAGTCAAAAATGGTATTAATAAATCAATCCTAAATTTCAGCTCAGTTCTTAATTAAGAATGTTATATATATGTTGATGGTTTACTGATGAAAAGAAACTAATGTACTGCACAATTATCGTTTTTTCTTAATTTTATTTATGAACATAACACCTTTTATTATTTATAGACAGACTATAAGAAATAACTTGTTGAAAAATAGTTAAAATTTTAGTGTTTGATTGGATTAGATCTCATCTATGTTTAATAAGTGAAAAATTGAAAAGCTGTATTTCTGATTAAAGCACTTGCATGTGATAAAGTTTAGTACCAAAGGCCCAAGTGTATCTGTGTAACTCAATGTTTATGACAAAACTTGAGACATTGGACAGTGAGAAGCGCGTGATAGTGAGTTTATATATCCCCTTACTTGTAATTGTGGAAAATAGTACATAATTAAATTACTTCAAAACAGTGTTATGTATGTGTTTTATAAAACTTTTAATCTCGAATTAGAGAAGAAAATATTTATAGAAAAATGATTTATTATGTACATTTTCGAAACCCTTATAATTAAAATCGAATTCCTTATCGCCATTTAAATATGAATTTTAAATATCAAAACAAACAATTAAGAAACTTGTAGGTTTTAATCACTTTTTTATTAGCTCAATTTTTGCTTTTAATAAATAAAAACTTGAAAAAAAAAAAGAAATTTTAAGTGTTAATTAAAGTTAATTCAAATATAAGCTTTCATTCCTTAACATATATTTAACTGAATCTTATACTCTGGAGAAATAATTCCATTAAATTCTAAATTTATTATCTCAATTGTTTTAATTAAGGTGAGTAATAACTAAGATCACATTGCAGTTTAGAATGTAAAATAGGTAAAAGCATTACAAATTTAATGTAAAATATGAGAAAGCATTTCAATTTTGGATATTAAAAATGGTGAAGGTAATTTCTATTTTGTATGTAAAATAATCCATATTATCGAATAAGACATACGGCACGAATAAATTGATATGTGCAATACATTGACATATTGATACAGATTATAT
>JAPDSC010020981.1:163321-176179 GCA_026290005.1 Latrodectus geometricus | reverse complement strand
TTATTAGTTGCTTTAGCATTATGCAATTATTTCATGGAAAAGATTTCATAAAGTTATAATTTAAAACTCCTCAAAAGGTTAAATTTTTTTAAACTGTTAAATTCTATTTATTTAAGAATATGCATTATTTAATGAAATACAAAATTAAAAAAAGCATTGGAAAATATTCAAGTTAATTATCTTTTCTTATATTTAGTTGCACAAATCACATCAGACACATTTATAAGACTAACATAAGAGTAAACTTTTAAATTAAAAAATCATTTGAGTTATAAAAAAGTGAAATTGTGTGAGTGTGTGAAAAATAAATTTTTTCTGACTTTTGTCCATTCGAATGATTATTCACCACAACTGATTGGATCCAATTTTTATTCAACTCAGCTCAAGTCTTCCAAATTAATATATGATTGAATTTCGTGTTTAGCTTTATAGTGGAGAACATGTAAAATAAGAAATAATTATCAGAAATAGAAAACATATTTTTCTTTCAATACTTATTGTAATTAGTAATTTCCTTAGAAATGTTGGACTAAAAATAACAATTTCAAAATCCAGCTGTATATATAATCATTCATAATAAAGGGTAAAAAATTTTCTAGAAATTAAATCTACACAAAATTTAAAGAGAAAAAGTAAATACCTTTGAAAAATATACTCTGAAAAAAATTAAAATTAACTCTAATGCGAAAGCAAATTCCATTCTCAAGGGGCGTCAAAACACTCCGCCTCCTAACATAGAAACAAAAATAACAATAACTGGCGAAACAACAATCTTAAATGCTAATAAAACCGACACTAAAACACGCGTAATTTGTAGTTGATTCCTCATTAACGTCAAGAAGAGATAGCACGGAACTTCCCGGATGTAGAAAGAGAAAGGATATCCAGGTAAAATAGAGGGAGGACATTTAAATAAAAGTAGAGATCGCATGACAAACTCTGACGGAGGGAGAGAAAAAAAAAACTAATCGAGTCGAGGAGGAAAGGCGAGAAGCTATTTTCTCTTCTGTTCTCGCGATCAATGTAAAAATCCTGCAGAGATGGTTTTTTTTTAACCTTTGTTTCTAAATGCATTATACTCATTGGTTGAAACACTATTAATTGAGCTCTGCATGGATGAAAATACACATTCTCACCTCCTTCACCAGTCCTTCGAAGAGAGAATGAAAGAGAATAGACGATGTTTGTCACCATGTCAGGAAGGTAAGTGGTGACACATTACAGAGGGTTAGTATCTAAATTTCGTATTATTTTCAGTCGTTTTCTATTCTTTGTCAGGAGAAAGGGGCTGTCAAGTCTTTCTTTAATTTATGGTTCTGGGAGCTGGACTAGATAGTAATGTGTTGGTAATGATTGCAGTTGACGTGTATAACTAGCATTAGCTTCTCATTTAAGAAAAATGTATTCCTATTTTTTCAAAAGTAGTATTGCATCATATACATAAAATGGTTACCTCCCGAATGAATCATTAGTTTGCTATTAGTAAACTTCCTGAACACATGCTATAGGAATAAGATAATTCCAAAATATTTTTAAAAAACGTCTAATCATTAAACATCCTATAGAATTATCCACATAATGACACAAAAATAAACTTTCCATCCTGGCAGAAGTTTATCAACTAAGTTATTATATTTAATATATATATATATATTTTTGTTGAATAACATTTGCACTTATCGAATAATTTACATAATATTTTAGACATGAAGCCTTTATTACTTGTATCTTCAAAAGTTTGCATTCTTATTAGTATTTAACTAACTGTATTGAACATAATATATTAAAATTTCTATCTGTTATAGATAAATAAGAATATGAAGTTAAGAATTTTTAATAAAAAAATTTTATTAATTTTTTCACATTTATCTTAGTACTCATTTTTTATAATTCTTAATAATATAGGACTAAAATTTAACTCTATATAGTATAATATTAGATAATATAATAGATATATTTAATATTATATTATATAGATTGCAAAAAACTGTTTCTAAAACTTTAAGAAATTCATCTTTAATAAGGATGAAATTATATATTACACATTAAAAAGCATTTTATTTAATAAAAATTTATTATTATTTTTTTAAGTTTGATTTAGATATATTTGTATTCTATACAATGTATGTGCATCTAATATTATGTTATATGAATAACAAAAATATCTATACAACGTGAATACAAAAAATAATTATGAAGTATTCATAATCCGAAAACCAACAAACGCCAATATACACTCACATATTCACCATCAAGATAACTGACTCATTTTAAGAAATCATAAGTTCTTGGAATTCTAATGACACAATCCACAAAATAATTAAGTTCGCAGTGTGCGTTACAATAAAAAACAAGAAACTAGCAGAAATCCTATATTTTTCTCAAGATTGAAATGTTATTAAGACAGAACAATATGTAGTTTCACAATCAGTTATCGTTATTTGAAAAATTCATTGATGTTAATAATTTTTATTTAAGTTGAATAAAAAATTGTATTGAGAGGAAACCTTTTTACCTGTCATTGTTCGATTGTTCAAGAAAAATTGCTCAATATTTTGAGAGAGAATGAATGTTGTTTGCATGTACGTGTTATTCTTTAACACGTACATGCAAACAACACGTGTTAATATTTAAACGTTAGAAAAATAAAAGGTACAATTTAATTTTTAAATGAGTTATTTCAAGAAAATTTTTTAAAAATCAATCATTTGCAACATTTAATAAATTTATTTAAATTTAGTTTTATACTAAGCTTATTTAAATTTATATTATATACCATTAGTAATTTTATTATCATATGTCCTTTTGAGTAATTTTGTTAATATAAAGAAGAAAAACATACATGTTTTCATAGGACTTTAGGGGAAATGAGAAGCTTTCTCTTCCAAAATGCTTGATAAATGAGAAGTGTGTTTATATTTCCTAAATTGTATTTTGAAAGCAATCAGAAAATAAATTATATAGAAGTGCTTTTAAACATAAAAATATTGAAAAAATATAAAACTTAAAAAAAATCCAATGTTTTTTCAAACTTATCCTGCTACTATATATATATATCAAACAAAACATAATATATTGTGAAAAATTTTTTTTCCTTTTTCAATAATGCAGTAAAAAATGTTTGGAATATTTTGTTATAGGTGTGTTCATAAAATAATATTGGTTTCCATAATATATATTACTAAAAATTTTTAGAGGTAAACACATTTAGTAGACTAGCTATCTCAATTGTCTTGGCAATACCTTCAATCCAATATCATACAATGGCATAGCTGTTTGTCGAACATCCCTCCCCAAGTTTGTCTTGCCATCGAGTAGTTTCACAAACATACATTGTTGCTGTTTCCCTGCCAACGTAGTTAGCCGCTACCTGTCGTGAACAAAGACAACATTCGCGTGCATAGCGCCCCCTTACCCAAAAGCCATTTCTTAGTAATAATCGTGACAGGCCTGCTTTGAATATAGAGTTTTTTATTTGGCTTCCAGATAAATGAAGTATCGGGATTTTTCACAAATTAAATATTGAGTTATTGCAATAATCTTTTCCTCTTGACATCTTGATTAAAGTTTGAATTGCGTTGTTTCATTTTTTTTTCTGGTTTATTCGATTTTGTAGTCGTTAGATGACAGTTGATATATTCACCTAAAAATTGTTGTTTACGTAGTTTTTTTTTTCAAATCTTTTGGTTTTAGTTGCAATTATTCTGCTAACACCAAAAACTTTGAAAAATCAATACTTAAATATTTCTATTGCGTTATATTGATATAAAAGTAAGTATATTATAATCAACTTAATGAACTTGTAGCAGATCTCATTACATTTGAAATTTGTAGATTTCTTTGAGTATCAACTTAAGGAAATCTACAAGTTTCAAATGTAACTTGTTGCTTTTCCATATGCAATGAATTTGAATGAAAACATTTTAAATTATAAAATTTTTGAAATAATATTTATATCTACTATAGAAATTGCTATTGTGTTCATGAGGAATTAAAAAAAATTATTGAATTCAAGATATTTTATCAATTTAAACATAGTAGCATTGTGAAATATCGTGAATTCATTTATAAATAATATTTTCTTATATTTTTTGATAAATTTTTTACAATGCTGATATTTTTCATTTTGACCATTTTATTTAAATTTTTTAAATGAAAATGAAAATTCAAATCTAAAATTTATGTTTCCTCCTGAATAAAACAAAATATTACATTTAATGTTTCTATTAATATAATTAATGTTACACTAATGCAAGAAAATAAAAATACATAAGTAGTTAACAATAATTTAACTAAAATAGAAAGAGAAATAACTTTGAATATAAGGATTGTAGTATCAAAGATTTAAATTTTTATTAAGCAGAACTTTTTGAAAATGTTGTATTTCTAGTGATGACAAAGAACATTCGAAATAAAATATTCTGTAATTCTTTACCTGTGTAATAAAAGTATTAAAAATTGTAACAACTTCTAAAATATGCATCAGTATAAATAAGGCATAAGATGCCAATAAAGAATGGCAAAAATGTGATTACTTGCTCATTCATTTTAAACATTAATCATAATAACCATCAATCATAATTAATTAATACATGCATATATAATAATTGATGTATGTAATACATCTATAACGCGCACTCATTACATTGTAATATCATGTATTCAAACCATTTTACATGTCTTGCATTTTTAACGAGTGTCTCTTGAGGTTAATTATATTGATGAAGCAGAACTCCAATAAATGAAATATTGTAAGTAGTAAAATATATTATCTGAATATTGATGAAGAAAAACATATAATCAATAATTTATTTGGTAAATTATATAACATCATAGTTCGAAAAATTCATGTTTATATTTTATAAAACTAAACTATTTACGTAAATTCTATTATACTCTAAATTAGTATGTTCATATTATATTATATATTAGTTATTATAAAAATTATATGTATTGCTATTTAATGACGTTGTATTTAATAAATGTATTATAATATATTTACTCTCTCTAATTACGCAAAAAATTAATAAATACATTATTATGCTTTTATAAATTTCTCGTGAAATTAAAATTTTGATTTATAATAACAAACCTGACTTCTTCCCTGTTAAATAAACTTGAACGCATTAAGCACATACGAAAGATTCTGTTTCATTTTCTCAATCGATTTCATTGCATTATCTATCAATGTTTTCTAATGTATTAAATAATATTTGACGAAATTTGATGAAAATGCTACGAAGCCACAATGGTATTGAAAGACATTTGAATGCTTTAAAAATGTAAGTTATAATAAAATGCATAAAATTTATATTTTTTCCAAAAAATAATAAATGAGGAAACTGTATTAATTATACAAAATATAAAATATTCGATTTAATTTATCAATTGAAATAGGAATTCAATTTTTTTATTTTGTTGATTTCTATCAATAACAGTACATAACAAGTGTTATAAAATACTACAAGCACAAAGTGAATGATTTCACATTTCAAATTTCAGAAAGAAATATTCTCCAGAATTAATATTTCCTAGCAATTACTTAATTTTTTTATTTTATTTTTACCATTAAAAACATTAAATATAATTTGAGATTGGTCCCTCTTACCTAGTTATTACACCCCTGCTTATTGCGTGTGAAATCTCTATCGCAGAGTGCGAAAAATTTGTACTAAACACGGCTCGCGCCTAGATCCGCGATACTCCGATGATTTTAGGCAGTATATTTAAAGATTACTTAATGGAGACAATTATACCTTGTGCTAGGTATTAGTTCTTTGCCAAATGGAGAATGAAATATAATTTGAAGAATTCATTTCCTTTAATAGAAAATTTCTTATAATATTTATTACTTGTTAAAGTATTATTTAATTCTATGTATAATTATATTGTGAATTCCTATTTCTCAGAAAAGTGGGCATTACCAAGAAATATCGTAACTTTCATTGCTTGACTTGCTTAGAGACATTAAATAAAGTTATAGAAAAAAAGGATTATAATTAAAAATTTAAATAATAAAAAATGAAGAGAGGAAAATGGCCGGAAAATAAGAAAAACTATTTTTATTGTATAATTATCAAAATTATTAGCAATTATTAAAGTGTTGAAAAATTTGCTTGGTTCTCCTTAAAAGAAAATTGAGCAATATTAGCAATTTTCAGATTTACGTTTAAAATAATTGAAAATAATGCTGATTGTTAATTTTATTTTAAAGAAATGTTTTAGTTGTTGCGTTTATTTGTTAGGTATTTTTAAACATTAAAATGTTTACCACGCTCACAGATGTTTCAAGAAAAAAGCATCCATTTTCCTAATTTATTGGTATGGTTTGGTTATCCATGTGTACGGTCATTTCTTGTACATAAATCTTAATACCTTAACTTATTGATAATATAAAGTCAGTGAATGTTTGATATAGTCAGAAGAATGCTACCTATACAATATCTTCCACTTCAGAAAGAAGCACAGATTTTTTTCTCAGTTTTCGTAACACAGTTGATTTAACAGAAAAATAAAAAGGGAATAAAAATAAATTATACAAAGTTTATTTCCTTTTCAGTCATAGTTTCATCAAGCTCGTAGTAATTCAGATACAGCACAATCATTCTAAAACACAGATAAAAATTTTAACCCTGAAAATGTTTTCTTAACAAAATAGAAGATAAAAATTTTCGAATTATTATTAGATAGCATCACAAAATAATTTTTTTTTCATGCTCCTGTTTCAAGCATTTTTGTGATTTTGCAATCAATTCCTGTAAGCTAAGTTTTTATAGCTAAAAAATTATTTTAAAAATTGCTTAATTTATTTAAATTAATTTAACACTTTTTCTTGTATTTTTGTATGCTTACAAATTTTTGTTCTGTATAAGATGCAAATGAAAATAAACTAAAAATATAGGATAATTACTTTCAAAATATTGACTATGCTGTATTTTCTAATATAAAAAAATTTGATCAACATCTCATAATTTAAAAAGACATAAAATTATAGTCCATAAATTTTAATGAAATAACTTTTTTTGATCTTTCATAGCAGTTTTTTGCTCATACAATTTTTTGGAAGGGTCTAGCTCCTAAATAATTCCTGTCTTTTTTCGGATACAGCTAAATACTAAAATGAAAAAGACTTTCTGGACAAGCAATATATTATATACAAGTTGAATAAGCAGATGGTTAAAACGTCATTACAGTTCCTTAGCGCTCAATTCCACTGAGAAATTTGGTCGCTTGATTTGAAAATCCATTTCAGCTGCTATCGACGCCAAACATCAATAACCAAATTGCGTGCAGTTGTAGGTACTGAGCTCCCTGTGATTACGTTGCCTTCAAATACTGTCTTTATACCTTCGAATGGCAGTCACGAAAAATTTCGTTGATCACCTAGTGGTTACTGTTTAAATATAATCTGTTACTTATTCTCCCATAGAAAAAATACTTCAAAAAGTGAGTTTCATTTAAATTATGAATACTTCCTGCCAAATACCAACCAATAGATGACGGTGATTGGCTTTTAATAACAGTCTTGGCACGTGTAAAATCATTACCTATATCGTTCCCACAATGAAGGACACTTGAATATTCTTTCGCTTGATTTAAACAAATCTCACTTACCTGTTCATTTGCTGAAAATTGAAATTATTTCTCGTTCATGAGACAACAGCTTACACAATTCCACTGACAACAAACAATAAGCTTCTAAGCCACAGAGGAAATCGTATAAGAAGTTAATCAAATAGAGAATCGGAATGCTAAAAACAATTACGAAATAAATGTAAGTAATTCGATATTTGTGATACTTGTAATTGAGTGCAAGTTTATGAGCACTGTCATAAAATTGATGGTCTGTATGCGACAGCTTTTTGTAATATTAGATATAAGATTTTTGTAATATTGTATTTATGTAAATATTAAAAAATGGTTTGGTACATTTAAAAAAAATGCTCGATACATAAAAAAGGATAATGCTCACATAAAGTTAAGGAAATTCAATAATGTACTAAATAATTATCAAACTATTTTGCTATTTAGTAATACTTAATTATAATAAATGTGGCCATTGTAACAGAGATCATAGGTTTGTTGGATTTCTACTGCATTTAACTAGATATCATTTTAAGATAATTTGCTTTATTTGAATATAATTCATCTATTCTACATTTCTTTAAGAAATGTGTTAATTTCTTGGTGCATTGCTTTTTACCAAGATTTATAAACTGTAATTGTATATACATTTCTCTAATTGCTTAAAGAATCTATTACTATTTTATTCTTCATAAAATTCGAAGCTTTTCGTAACAGAGAAAATCCCTTTTAACTTTACTTAATAGATAAAAAAATTTTATGTAACCAACACTAAATTACTTTATTTTTATCCCCTTTCGAATTTTAAATCTGCATACATTATGTTTTGTTAAATTTTCATCATAATCCCCATAAAATAATATCACAGTATACGCATGTATTTTAAAAAGAAACACCATACGTTGTTATAGGTTATATTGCTCTTAAATTAAAAGATTTTTTTTTATTACGGTACGGTATTACTTTATAAAGATATTTTTCAATCGCTTATATTAAATGTTTGCGTTTCATATCATCTCTCATAAACTTAAAACAACTAAAATATTTATTGACAAGTTTTATTAAAATAGATATTGAATCCAAATATGCAATTTTGACATTAAATGCTGTTTTTAACATTGTAACAATTTATTTCATTTTTTATTCATAACTTTGTTTTATTTAACTGGAAATGTTATAAGCTCTTATCATAAAATTGTTAAAATATGTTAGGTGCAAGGTCGAAATACTTACTTACTTGGATATATTTTTATTACATAATTACTTTTTACGGCTTATTCTTAACAGTGAAAATAAATGTTTATTCCAAATGTACCAATTTTTTTAATGCATTCGTTAAGCCTATTGTAGTTTTAGATAGCTAAAAATTTAGATATCACAAAAACTTGATTGACACGCAAATTTCGTAAAACGCAACAAAAACGAGGAAAAAATTATTGGAAAACAATTATGGTGCTTTCAATCACTTTTCCATTACATATTGACAAATTTCAAAGCTTCTAAATGAGCAAATACGAAGGACGAATAAATGGTAACGAATATAAAAGTGAACAACTACAATAGTGTGAGATAATCATTTTTCCCCGTTATTACAATATCAGGAGATTAACAATCTAAACAACTATATTTAGAAATAGTTGACAGCTCCAGATTTGGCGATTTATCACTGCTGCCCCTAGCAGATGCTCCCCCAACCTGAATTTGAATGAAATGAGCCTATAATAACAGTTACCATTAGCCATATAAGGTAACACAAAGAACCGCCGCTGGCCCATGGCTGTGCTCGCTAACACGTACGAGGCACGTGAGGTGCAAGCGAAATGCCAACGTATAATTAAAACTCAAAAGGTGCGAATTATTACCTTTTTTCAAATAGTACCTAAAGTAAAAGGCGCACTGAAGTTGGATTGAGAAGGGTCCCCCAACTCCCCCTTCTCCAATGCCATACCAAATAGAGGGGTGGATTGTAAATCATCCCACCTACTAAGATCTGAATTTCCGGTTAGCTAGCATCTTTCCATGCCGTTGCCAAATGTTATCTTTGTCTCTTCACACATTCAGAAAAAAATGGGTGGGGGTGTTGTTTATATATTTTTCCTCACCATAGTTAGCTCTTGATCTCATTGTTTGTGCATCCGGTCTATAATTCCTATTTTTGTTTTGTAATTCAATTATAAGTTTCCTTTATATTAATGAAAGTATACCCCTGCAAATCGAATTAAATATATTGAAATAATTAAATTTTTAAAAAACCTCTAAAATTTAAAAGTATAAACTGAGTTTTTTTAGTTTAAATTTTAAAACTTTTATTTTAAGAGAAAATGTTCAAAACTGCATTAAATGTTTTCACAAACAAAAGTTATTTTAAAATAATAAATATTTCCACAACATTATTTCCAATGCATTGCATATTTTCATTATGCATAGATTTCCAAAATTTTTTAAATATATATACGCATAGAAACTATTATTGCCACTAATGCAATTAAAAATTTTTTAGATTTTAAATGAAAAAATTTTTATTTGTATATATTTGAATAAAAAAAATATCATTTATTTTAACAATTAGATCCTAAAAACTGATAATTCAAATTGCCTCCATTTTGAGTTAATATGAAAAATATTCTCAATTGTAATAAATATATAACACTTCCTACATTCAATATGTTAAGAACTGAGTACGTTTTTAACTGAAATTTCAATAAGGAATAAAGTTATGTAAAATATACAAAATTTATATTTTTTACATATTTCGAATGTCTTTCTAGAATCTGCTTTGAGGCGTTAATAATTTTAGCTTCTCATGTTGATTCATCAATAATTAAAACAAATGCAATATTATCTCCAGAATTTTTCAGTTGATATCTATACCACACAAAACACTCAATGTGATAATAAATATTCAATTTTTCAAATAACAGAATTGATTAATATATCATGTTAACAATTTAAATGGAACTTAAACATGAACAGAACTTTTTAATTTCAAGTATAAACATAAACAAAATTCTTGAATAGAATAGTGTTTTTGCAAGTAGTTTCAAGTTAATTTTCAAAAGCAAAATGAGTTTTTATATAAATCATTAAGCACACATCCTCAACTAACAATAAGTTAACATTTGATTTTTAGTACTTGCATTCAGTCGAGTAAATGCTTTTCTAAATTTGTATACATCCTTTTTAACTCTATCAAAAAACTTAATATAAGTATTAAAAATAAGTAAGAATGTAAAATATTCTAATATCCTAAAAAGTAAATAAATCGAGAACATGTGATAAAATTAAAATTGGAATTGAGATTAATTTAGGGAATTTATAAGAGAAAGTGATAAGAATTTACAAATATTTAACTATTATCATTATTTTAATAAAACTACAATTTTTCCGTTTTATCCGATAAAAAAACGTCATATTTTTGCGAATAAATATTATGCAAAAGAAATAAATAACAAAATAATAATATTCTTAAAATTAACCCTTTTACTACTGTAGTGAACCGACAAGTCTAATTACATTCTGCAGCAAACAATCAATAAAATTATATATTGATGTCTAATGACATGGTGGAAAAAGAATCATCATTTATCTTTCATTAATCATCCATATCAGCTATTTGTCAAGCTTAACAGTTTCAAGACAAGTCTTCCTTGTTAAGTATTCTGCACGGTATCGATTCAAATAAGGCGTTAAGAAAAAGATTTCGATCAAATCATTAATTGGAAAAATAATAAAAATCCTTCTTGGATTATCAAAGTGTTTCGTGGCTCGAGAAAATTATTTCATTTCCGGCGTAAGATGATTTCAATCTTATAAAAAAAAAAGGAAAGAAGAGGGAAAAAACACAAGGAAGTTAGCCATTTTTGCACGATAATTTTTTCCCCATTAAAATGCTATTAGATTTGTAAAATTTGAGGAATAGTTTTTTATTTAGTTTTCGACTAGAAACTTTTTTAACTCATCATTTCTTCACTTTACTCTCTGCCTTTGTATTCACTATTTAATAAAAAAAATTTGAAAAAATTATTAGGAAATGTATTTATAAATATTTCACAATTTAAAATATAAATTCCATTAATTTATATTATATTTTTTCAGTAAAATCCCTTAAGAAAAGTTAAAGCCAAACATAAAGAAAGAATTTTATGTGATGATATTGAAAATAATTACTTATGCTCATTTATTTTCTAGTTATATATATAACTCCAATTTAACTTTGATTTAATATATTTAAAATGTTTGATTTGACATTTCGTTTGATTTTGATATCGAGTTTTTCACTATGTGTATTCTCAAACAAAGAATAACTGCTTAATAAATACCACGAAAGAAATATGAAAATAAATTATTTATAATAGATTATATACATATATGAAAGAGAATGGAAGATTTCCCTTTTGCCGAAATGAATGAAAAATAGACACTAAACAACAAACATTTTAAATACTACACAAATAAATAAGTCTAAGCAATAATTGAGTTACCTATGTTATTTACAAATTACAAAATTTAAGTAAGAGTCCATAATTTGTTTGGATCACCTCAATGTAAATGTTTTAAAATGAATGTTAAATAAATGTTTTACGGTTATGATGATTATGATCATAACTGAATCATTTGAGTTCTTAAAATCACTCTTAATCGTGCAGAAAACCTCCAGCCCCATAGCAATAATGGTGAAAATATGATTTCATTTTGTGCATTTAATAATGGGAAAATATATGGAATTAAAAGATGCATTGTGAGGAATTAGATTCGTTTCTTTCTCAATAAAATGCATGATGTTTTCGATGACTTATGACAATAACATAATTTTTATATTATATGTGATTTATCATATAATATGTGAACAATATATTCTTAATTGACAATTAATCTTGTTAGTGATTTATTATTTTTCCGTTAACAATAAAACAGTGGAATGCAAAATTTTTAAAATATTTTAAAACAAATATATTTATTCTTAATATGCATTATGATTTTTACTAAGATACAAAGACAAAAAACTTTTAATAAATGTTAAGTTTCCATGCTATATGTTTTAATACATTTATCTTAATACATTTCTTTCTGCTTCATAAAAAAAAACATTGTATTTAGCAAGCAAACTTTAATAAATTTTCAAATTTATTCACTAGATTCCAAACACAAAATTATTCATTCTTTTATATTTCACATATTCCCATTCTTTAATAAATGATAATACACCTCATCCGTAGTTAGCTCGTATTAGTATATATATATATATATATATATATATATATATATATATATATA
>JAPDSC010020981.1:139206-163221 GCA_026290005.1 Latrodectus geometricus | reverse complement strand
TATATATATATATATATATATATATATATATATATATATATATAGTAAGCTAAAATATTAAAATACAATAAAAAAGTAAGAAGATATATATGTAGTCGTTTATTAAGTGTGTACTGTGAAGATATAATTATTGTTAAATCATAATTTCTGTATGTGAAACTGGATGAAATAATTTTCATAATACGCACATATTTAATAATGTGTTGAAGTTAGGCGTTCGTTTAATGATTATTTTAAATGTAAGTTTTTATGAAGGAATTTTCTTTTAAAACACCTTAATTTATTGGAAATTTGAGACATAAAAATGGCATATAAAAATAGTGAGTTAAAATAGTAAGTAATTATAGTAAAAGTAGTAAGTAATTAGTTTAATTTTGCACATTCAACTCTATATCATAATTTAAATTGATGGAAAGTTGATTCTCAGTTTAGTTTAATTAGTGGATTACATTTAGTTTTTGTATGCATTACATATGAAGACTCTTCGCTATTTATTAGTATACATAAAAATATAATTTATTGTAGTTGAAAATAAATGAATGAAAATTACATTAAATATCATTACTATAATGAAAAGATAAGAGGTGTAATATTTCCTACCAATGAAACATGAAAAAGAAAAAATATTTATAAACATTTTTTATAAAACAAGAATATTATGCAATTTTCATTTAGTTTAGATGATCTATTTTTTTAAAGTAAGGATTGCGTGTTTAAAAATTAAAACACAAAATAAAATATAATACCACTATATACATTTATATTTTTTATTTTGATATTATATAAATATTTGATATTTTTTGTTTTGATAATGATGATGAATATTATACAAGCAGATTCCAGAAAAATAATCATAAAACAAGAAAAATTACATGAAAAATTTATTTGAATGTTTTTCGATTTGAATCTCATTCTACATCTTTCTAAATTTTTCTAAATGAAATATGCTAGAAAAGCATAACAATTTAGAAATTTATGTTCTGTTTATTGAGGTGATGATGAAATGAATCCGCGATTTTTCCAAATTCAAATATTATTCTTAAAAATTTCATGAACATTGGGGATTTTAACAACCTTTTACTTAATGATAAGAATAAAATTTAAAACATTTATTAAATTACCACTAAATTATGAAATGAAAACAAATAATGTTTAAATTTATGTTTTTTAAGTTTTTATTTATAAAAAGTTGTATATAAAATTTATAATCAAATCAAAAAAAGATATCATTACCATTACCTAGAAAATTTATATTCATAAGAGAAACTTTGCTGAATACAGCAATTTAACATTTGAATTTTTATTTATAAATATAAGAGTTCTTTTCAAAAATATTTTGGAGATAATAATCATCATAATCATAATTTTGGAGATCAAATAATTTTTATTGGTTCGTACAGAAATATTATGAAAACAAAATCTCTGATGTAATCTTGCATAAAATCTACATTCCGTAACTTAACCCTGTAAATTATAGTAAAAAATTAAGTAAAATAGGACATTTGACGAGAAGGTTTCGGTAAAGTTGTGATTTTGCATAAAATCTACATTCTATAACACAACCCTATAAATAAAAGTAAAAAAAATTAAATAAAATAGGAAACTGACAAAAAGTTTTAGATAAAAGTTGGAGTTAATTAATATTTTATTACGAAAACATCTTCTTATACAAAGGATTTTGTTATATCTCTAAATAAGCTTATTATTGTTAAAGTGATCTTTGGAAAATTTAAATTAATGAAAAATGGGTATAAGATTCACATCTTTTGGATATCCAAACTTTAAAGATTTGATTATAATTTAACAGATAAATTATTAGTTTTTTACACAATGCATGGTTTCACAATATGAAGACTGAGTTAAACATGTTTTGCAAAATTTCTATTGTGTTTTCAAATTTGATTAGTTTCCTTTGTTGTAAATTCTTCTTAGTGAAACAAGTATATTCAGTAAATGAAATATTTAATACACTTGAAAAAATAACCAAAAAAAAAAAAAAAAAAAAAAGTAAAATTATTACACTCAGAATGAAAATTAAAGAATGCGGAAATATTTCGTTATTCTGATCCCAAATTTGTTTGAAGTACTTAATATTCTTAAATATTAGCATAAAAATATAGATTGCAATATCCTGGTTGTTTTAATGAACTGTTTTAAGTATTTTAAATAAAGTATGGTCACTCTTTTTAGCTTTTTAAATAAAATATACCTTAAATATATTTTAAGGGAATAATTTAATACAATTTTCATATGCATTGATAGAAATTTTTGGAAATTCTTTCAATTACAATACAAAAAAAAAGAGGCAAATAAAGTACTGAACTATGACTTCACTTACGGAGCAAGAACTGCTAGAAGAATATAACTAATGAATTTGTTCAAATGAATTTCTACTAGTAGACAAGGGTTTGAGTAATTTTTTGGACACTGGAACAGGTGGATGAAAATATTGATGGATTAGTCCCCAAATAAATTTCTACTGATGAGCAAAACTTTGACTCTTCGGACAACTAGAATATTTGACTGAAAATTACTACGTCGATTTATCTAAATGAACTTCTGCTGGTTGACAATGTTTTGACTGATTCACCTGACTACTGACTTGAAAAAAAGATATTGGTAGATTTGTACGAACTCTGTTGGAGGAATTTCTACTGATAAATTAAAGTTTTGACTGATTCTTCGGTAAAACTTTCCTTCTACTGAAGCTATGGAGCTATTGATTTCATTTAATCATCATTATTTTTGTAAGTTTAATGGTTGATATTGTGTATTTCAAGCTTTAACAAACACTTTGCAACGGTCGAGTTCCTTCAGAGCTGAATAAATTGGTACTAAAAATGATAGTTGAAATTAAAGATTTTTATTAAAATGAAGTACCTACCCAGCACATTCTTCACTGTACATAGAAAGAATATTAAGAGCAAACGTTTCTTTCAGCTTTTGGGAATCAATTTATATTACTTCATTTTTGTAACTTTAATTTTATCCTTCTTTCATATTTTCAGTACATTTCTCTTAACTTTATTATACTAAATTAATGACACGTTCCATAAAGTTTATATATTTATATCAAGTTCAGTTTTTTGAGTGATTTTCCAGTGGTTGAATTGCGTTTTGTAGTATACTTGTAAGGAATTGAAAATATGACAAATTTTATACCTATAAAGTATAAAATTTGGTGAATAGCAAAAAAATCTCTTCCATAATGTACGCCTATTAATGAAACAATTAAAAACCACTGTTATAACTTTTTCTGCTAAATTGCAGCAAATCGTAAATTTAATTATTGATTTAATGATAATAAATTTAATGGTAAATAATATTGAGTAATCCAACTAATTTTCCAGCTTTTTCACACAGTTTAATTCCAAAAGATAAATTTAGGAAGAAAAAAAAAATGAAAAAATTTCTTCAAGAGCATTTGTCAGTAGTAAAGGGGAATACTAAGTTTTAACTTTTTCTTTAAAAGAACGTCATTTGAACTATTATAGATCAAAACTTATTCTTTATTTTAAAACATTGTATCACAATTACAGTGTTTATTAGCATGCTCAGTTTTTACCCAAAATGCTTAGTAACAGATGATGACTTACTATTTATATGACACATATGTCATAAACTTTGATTTCAAATAATATTTTTGTCCACATGAAATCAACATATGAAATCACACATATTATCAAGTTTTTTTGTTTTTCTACAAAAAAGACAGTCATTTACTCTTACTACTTTCAAACTGTAAAAAAGTAAACTGAGTCATTTATATCAAACAGCGAGTCTTTTAACCTATAAGATGCTTGTTATAACAGCTAATAACATTTAAGCGCATCTAAAACATTTTGAAAAAATTCAGAAGTAACATTTAAAGGATTTATTAGAAAACTTCATATACTATATCTTATACATCACTTTTTTCTGAATTATTAAAAACCATTTTTATCTTTATTTATTACAATAGTTTATAATATGATCAGATGGTGAAAACATCACTTTTGCAGCTAGAAGTTAGTGGGTTTGACACTAAAGCAATCGCACTGATGAGCATACTTTTACATATAAATCAGTTGCTGTCCAACATTCTTTTATTAATGTGACGTGGAAAGAAATCTTCCAGCTAAGATGTTAACTTTTTATTCTTGATAGTTACTCAAAACAACCAAATACTATCTTCAGATATGTCGAAAAACGTATTCGAGTCACTGTCATAATTTAGTACTAGTGTGACGCAATAACATTTTACACAAATTGAAAGATAATGAACAAATTGATTTATTATCAATTAAATATTGGATACCCAAATTGAAGGAAAATAAATTGATTATCTGAGAAAAAAATATTTTAAGTATGAAATTTTTTCCCATTTTTCTTAAAGTATATCGTTTCTCAGTTTGCAAAATTTCCATCAAATTAAAAATGACTTTCTCAAGGGGAAGAGATATTCCAGTTTAATTCTGTTATTAATTTGTGCATTGGTATTTTTATTTCGTAAACTAAAAATCATTAGAGTTTCATATTCTGATTATTAATGACAGAGTGAGATTGTGTAAAATTTAACATTCTTTGATACTGCTTCGTATTTTTTTAAATGCGATGAAATGTGGAAATTTTAAAAGGTTATGTTTCCTCCTAAAACTTCCACTTTAAATATATAAAGAAAATATAAATGACAATTAATTTGTAATTTAACATATTTTTATAACTATGTCAAATATTGTAACCTCAAGCTTTTGTGTTCACTGTGTAACTTTAATGTGATGTAAATACACAAAACAAAATATAAAATTCATTTATCTTAGATATTAATATTTTATCAGCCAGAAAAAAAGGTACTTCGTAACTGAAAATATGCAAGAAATTCTTGCTGGTTTAAAATTGTTTTGATAAATTGGTATTTTTACATAAAACCAATCATTGGAATTTGTATTTTAACTTTAGCATAAAATGATCTAATAATGTGACGTGAATTTCTTTTATAGATACTTTTTAATTTTTTAAGCACTTTATGAATCCTTTAATTAATAATAACTATAAACTTTGAAAATTTAATGGTAGTCAGTTATATTTTATTTAAAGCTTATATGAATTGATTTCTATTTTTCTTTCATTGTAATATAAAGGATATCAGAATATATCCCTAAATGACTATGTTTAATATATTAAGGATTTTTATTCATAAGTAGGCAAAATAATTTATTTAAAAAATTTAATTTATTTCTTAATAAAAATCATATCATTATTTGCCTGTTGTGTAGTTCTAGTGCGATGCTAGTACACAAACACAAATGGTGCATGTATTGTAACAATGTTGAAAAAGAAAATAATTCATTATTTTTATACATTAACAGCAATACAAATTAAAAGTAGATCTAATATGATGAAAATGTAACTGTATTGCTGATTAAGATTTAACTCCCAGCATTCTGCCTTAGCTTCACTTGCGTCTTTCCTTATCTTTTAAGAAAATAAATTATGTAACATTAAGAAATTGGGAACTTAATTTTTTGAATAAATATACCATTAAAAATAATTATTTTTGAACTATGCCTAGCTTACACCACATAAATAACAGTTTATAAATTTTGATAACACAGATGCTTAAATATTTCCATTTTGTGCAGTTAATTATTAGATGAAATCATCTATTGGACTCTTTTCAAAAGTTTGCCTTGAGTTTATTTATTTTCTATTCTGTTGATGTCTCATTAAGTATCTTAGAGACATAAGAACAATATAGAAAGGTTTTAAACATTATATGTAACTAAAATCTCGAATTAAATTTTTTACTTGTAATCTTGAATAATTGATTTTTCCATTCCTAAAAAGGGTACGTTCATTTTCTTACATGGAACTAAACATGCTAATAGTCATTTGAGTTTTATATTAAAATACTCAAAAATGCATTGAATGAAATATGCTTATGAATTACTTTATTTGAAATTTGTTTTTGTTATAGTTTGAAATTTGTTATAGTTTATTTTACGAAATTTGGAAAATATTCTGTGTCGGAGTAGATTTGTTAATATTCATAATTTAATGAAACTATTTAATGTGAACTAATGAAGTTTTTCTTACGCTTGATATCTAATTAGAAATAAGCTTTTTAATATCATCATTAATTCTATTTTATTTGGTTCACGTTTAAAGTCATCTTATCAAAATTTAAAACAACAAGATAATTTCGGTCATTTTGCGAATGCAAACTGAAAAGCAAAACGTCCTAATTTAATTTTTTTATCCGTGAAAATAAGTCCAAAACAGTAAATCATATTTTTACTTTAAGAACGTCTTGTATAATTAAAAATTTTATTTAATAAAGTAAATAGATGTTTAATGGTTTCTTTGTTAAGCAAGTGGTCAAAAAATATGTGCAGTAAACGAAAATGTAAGGAGACCAAAAATGGTGAATAACGTATTAGCTTAAATATATTTAAAATATAATGTCGTCAAAATCACAAGTAAAATCAGATGAAATGTGTCCAACTGCATCTGATACACTATGTGAGGCACTATCATAATAAAAAATTACTTTAGATTATCTAGTTTGTTTTCTTCAGCTTTATTTATATTATTGTTTTAATATCTAATTGAACCTCACATATAACGGATTTTTGTTCAAATCCAAAGGGTTAGAAACATAAATATTTTTTTTCATTTGAAAGAAGTTTATCACCGTAAACACTGTATAAATCACTGTACATAGTACAACTTTCCATTTATTTACATGCATTAATATAATAAATCCGAAAAGAACAGTACATTTATTTAACTGTTACCTTCGTATTTATTTTTGATTTATAAAGTAAACAAGTGCTTGCTTATTGGCAATGGAACCAGATCGTAATGTTAGCAAACTCTTTTTGTGAATCCTTCTGATTTTTTTTACATCTAGTTAAAAAATAAACGCATAGGATATCTAGTTGGGGTAAAAACTTTTTCGTCCCTCTACAATGAATTTTTTAACATGATCGTTAATTGAACTGTCCAGTGGCTTAATATAGATTCTGAATCACTACAAGCTTCCTTGTAATGTTGAAGACCAACGTGGTAAACAATTCAGTTACTAGCTCAAAGATTATCTATTTGGAGGGTAGGGTATAATAATTCAAGCAGTGCAATAATATTGACTGGCAAAAGGCAAAATATGAATATACTATAAACTATTACTATTCAAAAATTTTTGAAAACAAAATTTCAAGCACTTTGAATTTTTTAAAAATTTTTATGTAAAATTAATGATATGAATAATAAACTTTTAAATAATTTAAAAGATCTCAACCAAATTAAAAATTTTAACTATGTCTTTTGATTAAAAATAAATGCTAATCCAGTTTTTCAAACAATATTTTAATAATTTAATAAAAAATAGATTTATAAAACTTTAAACATGTATTATTCAAATTACTTTTATTTGGATAAATATTTTAGTTCAAGGTAAGTGATATTACTAAAGATTTATATACTATTTAAATTTTATTCCTTACATAGTTCCACACAGTAGAATTAAAATAGTAGAAATAGTTTTTCGACAGAATAGACAAAATGCTAAGTTTTGGCTACTGGATTCCAAGCCATCATTAAACCTTCTTGATTTCACAGGATTAATTGAGCAATGTAAATTTAGGATTCGATTAATGCTGAAGTCACACTTGAATTTATAAAAAATATAAATTTCAAATTTCTAATTTTTATTTTTTAAAATTATATTTTTAATTTACAATTACTCAATTTATGTTTTACATATTTTTTAAGAATTAAGTTATTTTGAGATTTGTAACATCTATAATGTCTTATCTTTCTTTTTTACATTAAACTAGTTACATGCACATTTTGTCCATTACAGATTTCATTAGACTATTCAAAAATCAAAGAAATTACTTTCTAATATAAAGCCAATGTTTTAAAAAATGAATTAACAAATTAATTTATTAATTGGTTATCATAATTTAAAGATTATATTTAATTTTAATTAGACACAAAGCGAATTCCCAACACGAAGGATTTCCAATTTTACTTTCCATCCGTTCCAGGATAATTGCCGAGATTTATCCGACTACTTTAGTGCCCTAGTCTTTACAATTTTGTGGGATAAAAAAAGTACTCTGAGTATGATGCGACCCCTCGCATAGCTTCTCGCTCCATTGGTCCGGCAGCATGAGCTTCCAAACAATAACTGCCGGATGGTGAGCGCTCAACGACAATCATGCCGCAAACTCAATTTTGTCTGGAATGTGTGGCATGACGCTTCTCCGAAAAGGGAAAAATTGCGGTGAAAAGGCTCAACGGCAATTTGTTGTCACTTAATCGCGAACAATTGCAGGGCCGCAAGTGCAGATTTGTGCTATCCTTTCCCCTCCTCAACCATTACGTAACACGTGACTTATTACCTCCCCCTTTTACAGGGGTGCAACATAAAAGGAGTCACGTCTTCGAAAGTGTAAGAGTGCGGGGATCATTTTCACAAAAGGCTCCCCAAACGATGGCGGAATTGATAAAACGATGGTAGCGTCCCTTCTTTCAACGATTCTATTTATATACATAAGAAACTTCAAATATTCTAAATCTAGGGTTGTTTAAAATTGCATTCCAAAGGATGGAGCCTAATGGAATTATTTATTGCCCTTAGCGGAGATATGCGGGGCAAGACTTTCTAGAATGCATCTTGTAAATAACGTGCATGCTTAAACACGAGGGAGACGGCTGCGAATTAATTTACATCTTGTTGAGCGTGGAGTAGCCTATTTACCCCCTTAAAGGAAACGCGAGAAATATTTTCTATCATTAATAAAACGTTTAAGGGGGCATTTTTTCCCTGTAGATATTTCTTTTCTTCTTCGTGACTGGACGTAGTTAAAAAACTGGAGTCTTTAATGGAAACAAAAAGATCGTGTTCCCATTTGTCAAAAGAATATTTTCGAATATTTTATGAATTCGTGACTTCTTTTTTCTCTTTTTCAGTCACTAACATCTCTTGAAAAACAAGAAATAGTTGCGTGTAATGTCTGCCAGCTTTTGAATCATTTTGACCACGCGACACATATTACGCAAAAAATTACTGCATAAACGAGATAGTCACATAGCATTTTTGCTAACAATTGGAACAATATTGATGCCAATTATATACCAAGACTTCAAGGGTTTAAAAAATATGTCTTCCTTGTTTCTAAAATTTTTATAGATAACTAGGCATAAACACAGGTATTCAAAGATGAATGCTTTCTGTTGATATATTGGAACACATAGTCAACAGTAACAAGATAGTCAAAATAAAATTTCCCAGTTGTATCAAATGCTTGAGATTTTTTTCTAGTCAGAACTTTATCTATGAAATTATTTTCCGAAACAAATAATCGCTTTATTTATGTAATCGTTATTAAATTACTATGTTTGTGCAAAAGACAAATGTTATGCAAATTTTCTAAGTTTCTAATTTGAAGGACTCCAAATGTTTTTGAATCATAAATCAAGCTTGAAGTTGCAGCAGTATTTTTTAAATTTCACTAACATTTGTGCAAGAAATTCCCAATAATTACAACAAAATTTAAAAGTAACACTCAAGAGATTACCATACTTCCAGAAGTCTATAAATTTAATCATTTCTTACTTAGTCAACATGTCATCTACAAAACAAATTTTGTTGTGATATCTCTTGTCTTTCTTGGTGTTGTAATTTGGGTGGCCAGCAGTGCAATACAACTTTTCTCAGTTATTCAATGATCATCACATATTTATGTGAACCAAGTATTAACTCATGTATTAACATGGTGATTATTAGATAATTAAGTAGCCTTAGGTATTTAAATGCATTGTTAAAATCAAGTTCATATAAGTATTAGTATCATACTTGTACTAGTAAGTAAAGAAATAAATCTGGGGAAGGAAATCAATAGCCATTTAGTAAACACACAGTTTTAAATGATGTACTTTTTTATAAGTTTTTATAAATATAATATATATACCCAGAATGAATGGTATATCTAATATGATTGACAGATGTACTTTATAAAGTTGAGAGACGAATTTCTCTAATCAAAGTTTGTTTGAAACAAGGCCAAAATATGTAACTGATTTATCAAAAGTTCACGAATAATTGATTACAATGTTACCTTATGTATATATAAACTTCCAATAAAAATATTTAAAAATAAAATGGCCGGTGAAAGTGACTTATTAATTTACTTTTTACATCATTATAATTTTATATACTAACAAATTTAAGGCCTTAACATTGTTTATTTTATGAATCATCAATATATTTTTTACTCTCTACAGTATTTAATAACATATTTTTTTACACTTACTAAAGAGTGAGAATAACTGAGACAGGTGCGTGCATGTAGATAAGAAGAAACACAGACAATTAATCTAAGTAAATCAAATCAACAGAGCAAGAACGCAACATCAAGTAGCTTTGAAAGTCGTTATACCATTTTCTTCAGTGGTACACGATTTTCATATAAAATAATTTGAAAACGTGATTCTGTGGCTCATGATCATAAGATGGATAAAATAATGACGATTTTGAGATGAAATATGAATTTTCCAAGATCACTATTGCAAAAATTTACAATATTTATAAAAAATTGGGGAAAAATTTACCTTCTCACAGAGACGAGCAGATGTAAGAAATATATAAAAATAAAACCATCGCATTCTGTGAACAACAGTTTTGCTTGATAGGCGTTGGCTAAAATTGATAACGATTACAATGTTGTGACATCAACAAGTATGAGTGTGAGTGAAGTGTGCTACAGCCCCTTTATGATACGGGCATTCAGAATCACCGTACTCTGTCGAATGCCTTTGATAATTGCAAGGAAAAAAACTGTGCGGTCTACCTGTACCATTACAGTGTTATACTCTTGTACACTTGAAGAGAAAACCGATGAGGATATAGACCCAAATGTCAACAAGTAAATAATTTTAGTTAAATATCAAAGATGATATTGTGCGTATGTTGTTGAATAAATCTAGAATCCCTGATAATTCTAGAGATGACCTTGACAGGTATATAAAGAGCTTTTATAATAGTTTATTATTATTTTCATTACTTAATGAATTATTATTTCGATAGGCTGCAGTAATTCCAAAAGAGAATGAGGTATTACTCATGTCAAAAGTGTGAGGAGTCGTGTCAAATTATCAACTGCTCCAAGAACTTGTGTAAAATCAGAACAAAATTCTGACTTTACACTTTCAAATTGATTCAAAATTTGTCGGTAAACATTTAACTCCAATGCATTCACTCTCTTTATTCTTATAGCCCACTTTGTGTTCGACCAACGTGTATAAAGGTCATTGGTGGTTTTATACTTCAGATTTCTAGTTTCCAGATCCTTCGTGTCTTGCGAAAAAAAAACTTCGCAACTTAATAACATTAAATGTTTTGTATAGATGATAGGTTAGCAAGAATTGTTGGTAATTATTTGTTACTATATCCTGGAAAATATCTAACATTTCCTGGAATCAATTCTTAAGACTTGAAATGATATAATTCTGTCAATTCCAACGCCTCCACTTTCTTTCATCGTGTTTATCAGAATGTTTCAATAATTCGCCAAGACAAGAATTTTGATGCATCATATTGTCTTGAGATTTTCAAATCCCCTTTTTAATATATAGTAAAGCTCGCATTTGCAATATTGGGGTAAAATAAAAAATAAAGCTTTGACGAAATCGCTGTTTCCAGACATGTATCCCCCTTAACTGTTTTTGAGGTTAAAAATGTTAATTTGCATATCAAGCTATAATTTTCTGATATGTATTAAATTCTATGTTTTATTTGACGTTGATTATTGGTGTAAATATTTGCATCATTTCGTTAAAACTATGTGCCCCCAGTTTTTTAAGCACTGTATAAGTGTAACATATAAATGATGCATATTAAAAGTAAAATAGCTACTAGAATGGAAATCAATAGTTATTTTAAAACATTTATATTTACCCTTATTTTACCTGCTTTATTTTTTATACAGCAAATAAAAATTTAATAACGTTATGTTGGAAAAATTTAAACTATTTTAACTAACATTTCTTGCAAAAGAAAGGATTTCATAAGATGAGAAAATGATTTGCAATTGATAAAATTGTCTCACAAATCTTATATGGTAATGGAAAAGAAATTTGTATAAGAAGTTTTATATATTTTTATCATTTGAGTTAATATTCTTTTAAATAAATATACAAAAAGTTTGCTTTTTTGCAATAATTGGTAGATTTTAAAGTAGATTTAATTTATTTTAATAAATTCATTTCCTTATGGGGGGGATTTTGAAAATGCGTATCAGTTTTCTTAATTTAAGCTCTATTCATTTAACTTCTTTTTGAAATGAAATTCAATGTTTTAAAATGAAATTCAAAAAGTGTGTTACTGACTTAAATTTTACATGATTTAAATCAAGAGTATTGCATACTTGTGAGTCGATAATTCTCTGTAATTCATTTCTGTATAACATAAGTGAATGACTTATAACTTATTTACTTGTAAAAAAAATTATAATATTGAAATTTACTTACATTGTCCCCATTATTCATAACCAATTCTAAATTTTTTAGCTCTTTTTTATTATAATATAGCAGTAATACCTTATGATAAGATAAAATGTCTTGTTTTACATGCATTTAATTGAAAAAAATTTTAAAAATGGAATAAAAATTAGGAACACATAAAATTATTTTTAAAATCAAATTTACATAGGAAATCAATTTAAATACAGTGTGTGTTTTTATAAATTTATCATATATACTCTTCCATGGTTTTTCGAAGTAATTGCGATAATAATAGAATCTGAGGATTTTTCTTGTGTTAGCTTAATTTCCGAAGATTCATCATATGTGAATTTAGCCATATTTTTACTAATATTAATTCTAGAGTAAAAGATTAAAACATGAGAAACCGTTTGTAAGAAAGAAAATATCAGTGAAATAATTGATTTAGAGAAAAAGTTTTATTCAGAGATAAATGTTCATAAGTATGTTTTCTATAATAAATTTTATTTTAATGGATTAGCAAAGAAATTGCAGGAGAATAAAGACATTTATTGTTTATTCAGTGTAACTATATTATAATTTTTCTTTAAAAGGTTTGACTACTGTTTAAAAACTATTGACATGTTACAAATATCTTTCCCTGATAACTAATTCCACAAAAAATTGTTCAATATCTGGTTATCAACTATTAACTATATCAGGTTGATCAACATTTTTGTACACAAGGACGTTAATATAATTGAATGGACTTTAATTAAATACCAATAGTGTTTAAAGATGTTGAGAGAGAGAAGTAATCTACTTAAATATATTTTTTCAAATTTACGATTAATTTAATGTAAATAAAGAAACATTACGACTATTAAATTTTTGTATTTCACTCACTGTTTTTTGAATCAGTGTAATTTACACTTTTTCGCCAAGAAAATATATCCAATTAATATTCAAAACTTTAAAAGGAAAAATATTATAATACATCAAAGTGATTTCGAATAAATCAAATAAAATATTACGTATCCAATAAAATCATGTAAAACTAAAGCATTGATTGAAGCAATTTATTGAAATAGTTTTATGATAAGCAGTATTATGAAGTTTACCAACTGCATATAATTTGAGATTTTAATATTAACTTTTTAAAAGTTATGTAATGGCAAAATATATATGTAAAAGCATCACTCTAAAATTTTTCAAAGTACACTAAACAATAGGTATTATTGTTAAATTTTGCTAACTCTCCGAAGAGATTAGAGAGAACTAACTTCATAACTCAAATGGCTCATATACCTCAATTTTCTTCCCCAACTTTCCAAAATACACTTCTTTTCATTTTGTTATACTTGTGTATCATATTAATACCGTACTGAATCAAGTTGAGTCTTAATTATACGTTTTCATATGGTAATGATTTAAATTTTCTTATTATTTTCTCAATTTCCATAGCGAAGTTACGATAATTATATTCATACTCATATGCTAAACTTACAGTTGATTAGTTAGCAATCTGGCCTTCCTGTAATTGTTCAAAAGTTTGAATCTCATTTTGCGCGTGAATGTCTTTAGTGATTTAGAAAGTAATTTCATCAGTTGGTCCCTAATGAATAAGCATTAATGTGGAGAAAGTGATCGTTGAATGAAGTATTAACTAATAAATATATAAATTTGATCGTGGCTTCAATTTTAGAATTGAATCCTAGATGATTTCCATTTTCTTCAAATATAGTTAATACATTATGGAAGGCCAAAATATAACAACACTTTTTTAGAATATTAAACTTGTAATTATTTTTCTCACCTTAATTAACATCCCTTCTGATTAGTAAAATGTAACTTAACATCTTGGATTTTAGGCTGATTAGATTTCAGAGTGATTAGAGATTTTTATATATTTCCTTTTTTAGTTTTTGCAAATAAAGTATTTTAATGAAAGAAACTTAACTTTATGAGGAAGTAGATGATAACCAAAAACTGGCATCAATTATTTATTTCTTTAGCAGATACATAAATGAAAACGGAAAGTGTTTTTTCGGTTAAGTGGACCGAGATTGATAACGCAATGAGAACGCTTAAGCTCATCGACTAAAAAATGTTGGCTCCAATCTGTGCATTTCCTTCATTCATCGGATGCAGTGGGCGGGAAGAGAGGCGACATATTACGGCGGCATTTGTCCATACCCCTAACTAAAAAAAAATGCCCGTCACTAATTATCGAATAGGCTTGTGCAGTCAATCTTGGGCGAATGAGCCCAGGTGTCGGGCGAAAACCACGGGGCGGTCACCGATTTCCATCAAAATTCAAAAAGCGTCAAATGGAAGCGCGAAACGTGATAGCTGGCGCGAGAATTTGCAATCTTTATAGTAGGAGAAATGGACCTATTCATGCCGAACACATCGCGTAGCTCGGGGAGCGGCGTTTCAAAAAGATAGCCACATTTTTTAGGTCGAGGATCTCCTGTCAGAACACTTTGTCTGTTTTGCATCGTTTTGTGTATGCGTTTTCTTCTTCACATCTCCTGAAGAGAGGAGTCTGACTATATGCCTTCACATGGAAATGAAATTGTAAGGTACTTCTATACGCACTTTTTGTTAAAAAAAAACCTATTTTTAAATAATTTTAATGACTTTCTCTTAATTAAAAATAAACGATTAAATTCCTTACTAACATTCTCGTTAAATATTAAAGTTAATCACTCATTTTTCAAATAAATTTAGGAACGCTTACCGTATTAATATATTTGAAACTCTCGAACAATTATATAAATCTTTAATCTTGAGTGAGAAAAATTTCATTTTTTTCTAAACTATCCAGAACATATCTTAGCATCTTAGCTTTATTTGTCGTTCTCTCTCTCTCTATATATATATCTATATATATGTGTGTATGCTTCTGTTTGTATTGTTTGTATGTATGTATATATACAATTTTATTGAAATATATATATAATAAATATAACATATAAATCTAGGATTTAAATATTAAATTTCCAAAAATTAAATTGTGGCAATGAATGTGTAATAGCATCTCTAAGATTTTTCAGAATATACCTAGAAATAGAACACTTCATTGTTAAATTTTTTCATAGGGGAGGTGTTAGAGAAAATTAACTTCAAGTACTACATATATCCCAATTTTCTTTCCCGTTGACTGAAAAGATAGCTCTTTGCAATTTTTAATATGTGGGTACTATATTAATATTTTACAATATCAGGTTGACCCTTAGCTATAGGTTTTCGTATGACACAATTTTAAATTTTCTTATCTATTTCTGAATTTCCATAGCAATGTTACGATAATTATGCATACCTATATGTAATAACTAGCAGCCGACTATTTAGCATTTTGGCCTTCATGTAACTATTCAAAGGATTGACTCTCTACTTGAGAGTGAATATCTTTAGTGGTTCAGAAAGTAATTTCATCTGTTGGATTCAGAAGAATTTACATCAGAATGTAGAAAGTGACCTTTGTGCAAAAATCAGCTAAGGAATGTATATATTTGATATGGTCTTCAATCCTAGAATCTTTATTCCCGACGGTTACCAGTTATTCAAATATAAATAAAACATGTTATAAAATAAATATAACAAAATACTGTTTTAGATTAAGGCTGTAATTATTTTTTTCATGATAATCAATACTTATCCTAAAAAAGTAAATGAAAATTGACATCTTGATTTTAAGTATGCATTAATTTCTTGTTAGATACAAAATTATCTAAGAATTTTTAAAGTACAGAAGATTTTTATGAAAATCTTTGTATTTTTCCTTAAATTTTTAAAGCATGAATTATTTGATGTGAAACGAATTTTTAATTAGTAGATATGTTCCTATTAGGGATTTTGACTGACTCGTCTTCTAATTTGACGTGCTAATTTAACCAAGAGAAAAGTTAAGAAATTAATAAAATTGCATTTTTAAAAGTTTCAGAAATGAGAGTTTAACTATTATCAAATGAAGTTTTCAAAGTAAATATTGGTAAATTATATTTAACCAATATTTACTTTAAAAAAATTTAGCGCAAATAATAATTTTGTATTATTATTCTAATTATTTAGTAATAGAAGTAACTAAAATTGGAAAATTAACAGTTCAGATAAGCTTTTTCTATCCCACATTCTTACATATTATTAGATTTCTATAAAATAAAATTTTCAGTTGATAATTTCTTTTTTAATTTTTGTCTCACCCCCAGGAAATGGAATTGGTGAAATCATATGTTTCTATGTAGGAAAAACCCCCTCTCTAATTCTCTTCTCACCCTCAGTTACGAAACGCCCTCAAATATTACCCTATTTTCGAATCTCTCCTATTGACCGAACATTTTATGCTTGTCAGAACACTGGATTCAAATGGGATTACCTGTCGAAGTGGAGTCGATGCAGACAACTTTACAATTATTTCACTGACAACACAGAAATCTGCTATCCTTCTATTTTCGACTCTCTTGTGGTCCAAACAGAGAGAAGAAAAAAAATTTCCTTATCTGGGTATAAAAAGAAGAATTCTGAGGCATGTAGTACGATAATTATTTTCTTTCACGACTAAAGTTTTAATTTGGATCCATAATTTATGTTTAGTTTGTAATTAATATATATATATATAGCATTTCATTTGAATCATCACTTGTTTTGCTTTATTTCATTGTCGGAAGGTTTTTAATTAACATTAATGTATATTTTGTATATTTATGAAAACATTGAAGAGGAAGAGTTTTATTTCAAATTAAAACTTGGTATATGAACAGCTTTTAGAAGGTAGCTTTTTTTGTGCAGCTATTAAATAAATATATGAAAGTTTAAATTAGAACATTAAATTGAATCATTATTTATCATGAATTTGCTTTTATCAAATGTATAACTCTTATAAAAGTAACATAATTTAGAATTACATTTTATAATTAATGAATATGACTAATAAGACTTAAACAAATATATAATTTCAAGACGTATTTAAAAGCAAAGTTTCATATCCATTTTTATCAATTATTCTTGTGATATTTGGGCATTTATTATTCCATTACTATTTTAAATACTGAGCATCTTTCTACCTTGATTTTAAGTAATACGCATATTTAAATTCTTCATTAAAATAAATTCACTTCACAATTTATAAGAGCTTGATTTCGAATATTATGCTATTTCTAACTCTTTATTTAACATACATGTTTTTTTAATGAACAAGTTGAATAAGAATAATCCTAATATAAATACTTTGTTAAATAATAAACATATATTGTTTTAACTAAAGTAGTTATAAATTTGAGCTCACGTAGCATATCATATAACATAAAAGCTAAATTCTTTTACATCCTTGTGATGATGTTTTCATTGATGTCTTTTTAAAAAATAATCTTTTCAGGAGAAAACCCAGAATTTAATACTCGCTCCAAATTTGATTGATATGATGGCACAGAGCAAACAGGAAAAAAAATCCTGTTGTTTTTCAATAATAGTAAAATCTAACCTGCAATTCTTCATTTCAAAGAGATCGTTTTATTATAAAGCCCATACGATATTAGTTAACTTATCTTCTAGAATTAAACACAAAAATAGTTTACTGTCAGTTTAATCAGTGTTTTATTTTAGTAAGGGAATTCTTTTCATTTTAATAATAAATTTTTTTTGCTTCATTTATTGATCAAATTACGAAAATAATAATTTAAAATTCCAAAATTCTATCTTAAAATTATTGTTAATCGTGAAAGTGAATAATACTTATAATAACTCAGACACAATCCAATACTGATAGATCCATATCTATATGATCATATTAACCTCATATCTAATTTTATTCCTGGTTGCCAACCTGGCGGTAAATGTATATAAACATGATAATAATATCTAGATATTACTTAGATAATAATTGTCAGGGAAATATTATCAACTCTATTTACGAAATATGCCACTCGATCTATTCATCATATTGTCAAGTCATGAATGTGTTATGAGACAAAAGAAACAGAGCAATTATTTATTTTCTGCACAATTCTGCTGAACGCTCCCTGACGTGAAAAGCTCCAAGCAGGGGGTGGAGAAACAGCGGAAATATCGATCCCTTATATAGTGGAACCCACTAAACACTCGGGTAATTGTAGATGGTGAGGAAATTGAAACAACGGTTTATTGACGGCAGGTAAATCAATCACCTTGTTCCGATGTCACCTGCTATCAATAACATTATAAGACTTGGTATCGAACGGAAACACCTTAAGCCCGTACTTTTTACCGTCCCTAGAGAGTATTCGTCTAATGGTGCAATTGTGGATAGAATTTCAGAATAATAAATCTTGATTGTGTTCATATTGAGTAAATACAATATCAGTAAAACAATACTTTAATTAGTGTTCTTACATCTTAATAATGTTCAGTTACCTTTATTAATGTATTAAAATTTACCCTAATCCCACTTTTCTTTAATTGCTAGATTATCATGTAAATATTGATTGCTAGATCTCCACACATGAACAAATATATAGTTGAGAAAGAGATTTGTTATTTTGCTTTTGTAGTTTAATAATCTGTTTAGTTAGTTGTTTCGTGTCACATTATTGCTGAATGATACATCAAAGAAACATGCTATAGTTTAAGAATATTCTAATTAGAAACTTGTAAATATAAAATAGATATAATCTAGCACACTAAATATTCACGCATACATAACTATAAAAATAATTTAATACTTAGTGTTATATTTTTAATGTATTCTACCGTATTTTACAAACCTATGTGAAGTTACATCAGTGAGAAATCCTAAGTAAATGTGTAG
Organism: Latrodectus geometricus; assembly: GCA_026290005.1. Lineage (NCBI taxonomy): Eukaryota > Metazoa > Arthropoda > Arachnida > Araneae > Theridiidae > Latrodectus > Latrodectus geometricus. The sequence goes on along the minus strand of JAPDSC010020981.1, from coordinate 143,966 downwards.
TTTTTTTGGAATATATAAATAAAAAAGAAAAATAAGCAATACAAAAAAACTAGCTATTTAAAATGTCTATATAATTAAAATTTATTTTTCTAAAATGGAAGGAATGATTATTTTAGTTTATTGTTTCAAATTAACTAGAATAGGTTTATTATTAATGTAATTATTGTGATAAATTTTAATTATTGTGATAATATTTATTATTGTTAAATAATATTTAATTATTGTGATAAATTTATTTCTTTTTATTAAATATGCGTTAGTTGATTAAAATGATGGTATTTTGTTAATATAAGCAACTAATTCACTCGCAACATATAAATTTTACGAAAAAATAAATATTTACAAACTTCACGAGTTATTTTATTCCTGTTATTATAGTTTTATCATTCAATTAACATCTCCCTCTAATATCACGTTGAATATTCCCACACTCATGTAAATAAAGCTGGCTTAGCAGAGCACAATTTCACTCATAAACCAGTTTATAGCGATATTTAAAATATTATGTATTACGAAAAATTGTAAACCAGAGGAAAATTTATTTCCTGAGCCGATAACTCAGATGAGTTTCAAATTGTTGTAATGGAATTCAAGTTAAATAATACTGATGTATATTTAAAAAAAGAAAGATTATAACTCTATTCAAAAATAAATTATACAATACAAAACAACTTAATTTAACATATATGATTTACTCAGATTTCGTTTGATTGATGGCACTTGAAATTATAATGCCTTTAATTTGTGTTCAAATTCATTGAAGCCAGCATCTCATAATCATAGTACTTTGTCTCCTTTAAAGTGGGAATAGGAAAATGTAAACTGAATACTCTTAAAAAATCTCTCATCATAAATCTCGATGGAATACATAACTTTTATTCCCTTTAATTTGTGATGACTTTTTCTCATTATCAATCACCTTTATCCGCTGCAGTGGGGATATTAACATTGCTTCTACTCAGTTATTGTCTTGTTATGCCACATTGAACAAAATGAATAGCATTTGAATGTATTTTTAAAAAGACACATTTTTCAAAAAGCTTACATATTTGGCTAGAAAGATATACTTTTAACATTCTAAATATTTCGCTACGTAATTTTCTATTGTAGAAGAAAAATTTTTAAACATGGATAATTAAGAGTTTTGGAAACAGGAAAAAGATTTCTTGTAGGCAAATTATTTCACAGTATCCTATCATTTATTATCATTAAAATATATCTTATATTAATTTCAAGATTTTTAAATTTTCAGTGTGTACTATATAAACATTAATAAACAGTCTTTCATGTTAAAAGAAAACTAGTTTCTTATCGACTATTTCATTAAAATAGAAAATTTTGTTCTAATAAACTTATGTTAATAGAAATCATTCTAATTTTAAAAATTGCATATTTTAGATTTGTTAAGTACGTTTCCCGAGTAGAAATTATGAGACCATGAAAATTTGCTTTGAAAATCATATTAACTCTTATATTCGAATGAAATAGTTTGTAAAATAAAAAATATTTTTTGATTCAAGCTTATCGAAAATTTTTATTAACTTTAAACTAGTTATTAATCAGTATTAAATTTGAAATTTAAGTTTACTTAATAATTAATTTAATGCAAATATTGTTTAAAAAATAAAATTTTCTTAAAAGAAACCGGAGAAATTGCAAATTATCTAATTCTCTTTCTAAAAGAATATATTTCATATTGAGGAAAATTTCTCTGGTAAATAAAAATTCAGAAAAACTGTAGATTCGAATGTGATAGAACCCTGAAAAGAAAATTTTAGATATTTAATGAATAAAATATTTCAAACCTAGCATTTAAAGCAATAAATCAAAATAAAATGTTTTATGAATATGAACATTTAAATATTTCGTTTCATTAATGAAAAAAAATTTAACCTACAATTTGAGACCTATGCACAGTTTCTAATGAATTTTTATTAGAACTCAAGTGAAAGAAATAGAATCTACTCTCAAGTGAAAGAAATAGAAAAATATAAGTGAATTAGACGTGTGAACCTTGATTTGTAACTTTAGAAAACGAAAAATAAATTTCCAAAACCATCACTTAAGCTAACAAATGAGCCTTCATGACATTTATTTAGAATGATTTGAAAAATGCTTTCTAACTGCTACTTCCCCATTGTAAGCATCAGATTACGTCTTTAAATGAGTCTGGGATAGGTGTTATTTCTCCTTAAAGACAAGGTTTGGCCTCAAAAGAAAGTAAAATAAATTGTGAGGTTAAATGCGTCAGGTATCTCTTCCATTTTTTGAGGGAGAGCCAACTAATGGTTGTAACATCTAGTTCCAAGTTGACAGGTGTTTGGCGGAAGTGCGAAGATAGCCTAAAGGGACGAGCCAAAACCCTTAAATGGGGACCAAAGTCACCGTCCTAATAATCATTTTGTTTTCTTTATAGCAGTAATCGAAACAATGGGCCCTCTAACGCAAAACTACACCCCATTGGGAAGAGAGGTGTTATTGGGCCTCAGGCACGATATTCTATCATCAGTGACGTCCCTGATATGCAGGCCAAAGTATACCCACTCTGGACAAGTTTTTCATAATTTTGTTTTTCTTTCTTGGCAAAGACCATGATTGTGTCTATCTTGCATAATGTATCAGACAATTTTTTTCAAGCCAATTTAATGTAGGATATATTACTCTTATAATTTTGAAGATGTTTTCTGTTATTTTTATCGAAAGCAGGTGATGGGTCTTGGAGGGTAGTTAAAAGTATATTATTAAATTTTCTGTTATTATAATAGAGCTGCTTAAAGTTTGAAAATCCATATAATAAATTGGGGAAGTATGCACTTTAGAAACATGAATTATATTTTCTGTAACTTTATGACGCATCTAAAATTTTTATAATAAAAAGTAATCAGAAGTAGAAAATCATATTCATACTTACTTACAAAACAAACTAAAATAAAGTAATAAAAATTCCAAAAATAAAGCAATTATGATTTTTTTTAATAATATTTTAAGTGAATAATATAAATTTTTATTTCATTAATTTTTTCCCGTAAATAAATTTTTAAAATTTTTTTTTATAATTTATTTAAGAAAAAACAGAACTTTATTTGATATAAATGTTATGCAATAAATATGGGAACTTTGGATTTAATATTATATATATTCATCATTAATGATTAATTTTGCCATCAATTTCTTCATAGCAGTATAAGTAATTAGAAAAAAATAAATATGTTTGCTATATATACAAAGAAAATAAATTGCATTAAAAAAATAAACATTACATAATGAAAATTTTCCAAATTGTTAGCTGTTTTATAAAAATTTATATATTTATATATATATATATATATATTGGAGCAAATTGAAATAGTTGTATGATTGCATTCATTTTTATAAGGAAATCTTTTGATGCTAATATCTTAAATCCCGCTTGTTCTCAAATTTAATGTTATATAATTGATAACTACTATACTACTTATAACTGATACTAGTTAAAAATTAGCTGGATAAAGTATTCCAAATTTTAAATAACTGCTGTGATAGCGAACTATTTAGGAATATTCCCATTAAACTGTGGTCATAATTTAAATAAATAAATCTAAGGCAAATTAAAATTTTTCTAGGTTCTCTCATATGGAATCATTTAGCAGAAAAATTAGATAAAGTTTTCGAATTAACGAAAAATAAAAATTTTGTCTCAAAAAACATTTATTAAGTTTAAAATTGTCACATTTTAATTAAAAAAATTTTCATTGTATTCAACACTCAAAGATATATTTGGCAAATAGTTGTAGAATTATAGTCGTTGCCAAATTCAGTTCCTGTGATTAAATATTAGAAGCTCTTTAGGGATAAGATTTTTTTTAGCTGCTTAGAAAAACACCTCACATTTCATAGGGAAACGGAATGTTTTGTTTTATTTTAAGAACTACTCAAGATTTCTCGAAAGAGTGATTAAGCTTTCAACTTCGTCATTAGGCTTTTATTTAAAGCCTCAGTTAATTGAGTAATTTTATATGAAATGCTTAAATTTAGCACAGAAACTTTAGAACTCTGAAGAACGGGAAAAACTCATCCTTCATTATATTCTTGGAGTGATGTCTTGTTATTTAAAATACTTTTTTCGAATAACATGAGACACGAAGTAATTATTTTAAAACTAAATATATATGTACTTAATCATTTCATTTGAAATTTTTAACATATTAGCAAAAAGACATGTGAAAAAATTGAAAATGCTTGAAAGACAAATCAGAATATGTTTGAATGCATATTAATAAAGAGAGTTATAATTGGAATTTTATACGCAAATTACTTTATTCAATTTTGAAACATTATATCTACGCGCGTATCAATCTGATTATGCATACTGATATGTGCATACCAGTCTCCGCAAATTGAATATATTAAGGCTTAAAACGAATATAGAATCTCGTAAGTGTAAAATGGTTTTGCCTTTATATTTTATATACCACTTAAATAATTTTATAAATTAGTAAATATAAAGCGTTTAAGTCCTATACTTTATAAGTCATATAAATAGTTATATTTTAAAAAAATAAATTTAACTACTTGACAAACTGTCTCTGTCTAACAATATCTAATATTTTTATACTTGTAGTAACAAATTTTTTAAACCTTTTATATAAAATAAAAAATTGTTTACAGTTAATATGATCATATTATTCTTGCAATATAATATTTTTGAGTAAATTATTTAATTTTTCATTCAATTATGATGTATATAAAAATTAATTTGAAAAATAGGGAGTAATTAAATT
>JAPDSC010020981.1:111134-125828 GCA_026290005.1 Latrodectus geometricus | reverse complement strand
TTGGTTCTATCTCTTATTCAAGCTATGAATCTGTGATATTTTTAAATATATTTAACAATAGCATGTCTCTAATACTAAGCACATATTTTCCTTACCTTTTATAGATCCCATGAGAGATCACTTGAGTATCTTCAGCAGTCGACAGCAACCTAAGAAGAAAAGGAAGTCCCGAACAGCGTTTACTAATCACCAAATTTTTGAACTGGAGAAAAGATTTTTGTACCAAAAATATCTGGCACCAGCCGATCGTGACGAAATAGCTCAATCGTTAGGATTGACCAATGCACAGGTGATCACCTGGTTCCAGAATCGTCGAGCCAAATTAAAGCGAGATATGGAAGAATTGAAGAAAGACGTCGATGCTGCCAAAGTGACCGTAAGTCGAAGTATTTTAGAGACACTCCACGATATGTCAACTCCTAAAGATAGACAAAATAGGTGCGAATCCCCTACATCATCCTGAAGCAGCCAATCAAAAAATTAGACAAAGAGAGAAAAAAAATGTTTGCTGCTATTGATAGTGATAAATCATTTCCGTGTGGTTACATGTTTCGTTTGTATTCAAAATGGTAAAAGTTTTGTACAGAGGATGTCAAAAATGAATTTCTCACTTTGAAGACAAAATAAATAAATAAATAAATAAATAAAAATAGCTTTAAATTTAAAAAAAAAGAAAAAGTTGCTGTATTCTAAGAAAAAGATTAAAAATTCGAGCTGCAATTAATTTCCAAATTAATAACGAAATGTTCGAATTGGTAATTCTATAGTAAAAATTCACCCGATGAAAAGAAATTGCAATGACTACATCAAAAATCTTTCCTTTACTCAAGAATATCAATAAATTCTCTCTTTTTATTATCTTAATTAATTATCTCTTTTTATAACCTATTTCATATGAAATATCTTATAAATATATATGTTTCAAAAATATATTGCAGCATTGTTTTTATCAAACATTAATTATTTAAAAATTTGTTATTTATGTACGCTTTCTCTGCAAAAATACAGCAAACTATATTTATAACAGATATCTTTCAAAAGAAATAATTCTTCATTGGAAATCTTGCAAGTTCTCCACGTTGCATGTTGCTAAAATTATACATTTCGTATTTAATTTTAGTAAACTAAAGTATAAAATTAATATAAATTTTATGCACAAAATTATACTTTTATAGTAATATTACTGATTCAATGCTGTCACATTTTTGTTTAGCATTTTTCATCTTCATAAATAAAAAAAGTCTCCCAATATATGTAAACATCCCAAAAATATTACCAAACTAAATTAAATTTTATTTATTTAAATATTTGAAAGTTTAAGTTACATTACCTGTAACGATTTCTAAAATTACGTGTATTATTGTGTAAAAAAATGTCTCACTGTGATAATTTTTCTTCATTTTTTTTGCTTTGTTTATAAATAACTAAGATTATTGTTAATTACCATTATTATTAACTTGTTGATTTCTTACATTGGAAATGCTATAAAATTTAGTCTGAATCAATAAATAAAAGTCACAATCTTCAAACTGTGATAATTCATGTTTTAATTGTCAGATGCATGGTTCAGCTTAGTTTATAATTTAATCCGGTTCACTATAAAAAAAAAAAGAATTTTCAAAAATGAAGATAATAATGTTCGAAATTGTAAAGAAAATAAAATATAAAAAATAAACATAAGTTTCCAATTTTTATCTGTTTACAAGGCTAATTAATGCGTTTTCTTTAAGATTTCTCGCTAAATTTATTTTTGAATAACACACTTGTAATTAATAAAAAATATTTTCTCCCTAAAAATTAACTATAACTTATACATTTTATCTAAAATGTTCGTGTTACTGTAAAATCGCATTTGACTTTCAGATGTAGCTTGAAGTCAACCATTTAATAATGTCGACGGAAAACTTTGAAAATGATCAGAGCGAAGTTATCTTATTTAATAATTTAAATCAAGACTGTGCTTAGCCAGATAATTGCACACTACAGTATATTTCAGGAGTATATGATATATCATGCAAAATTAATTATCGGAAAATTTAGTTTTTGTTAGCCTGAATATACTGTATCATAGAGTCCAGATTTCACTTACATATTTATTTAATTTCAGCTATTTCTCTCTTTAAATTTTTAAATGATGGATGTTTAGGAACTGTTTTGAAGCAATAAGCAAAATATTAAATGGCAACATTGAGAACTTTTTGTTTCACATGATATTTTTCTTCAATTCCAAGTAAGGACTAAGATTTATTTTTATGTGATATACAGCCTAAAAAAGGTTGATGATAGTTAATTATATATTCACTACATATCTGTTCCAAACCAATACTTTTGTAATGATCTGAAGACGTAATATGAATCAAATCTTAAAGAAAAATTATTCATTTGAGAAATATTTTTTCAAAATACACTAAGAATATTTCTTTAAATATTTTCCTTACACAAATATATTAAATAAATTCATTAATTTAACTTCTTTTATTTAACTATATATGTATATATATCTCTATGGTGATTATACATACATACATATATATATATATATATATATATATATATATATATATATATATATATCACATTCTTATAAGTAAACATGCACTGCAGTACATATCATCGAAAGTTATTTTCAATCTAGTAATAATTCATCAATGTCTCAAAATATCAATATAGACGAAAATTACTGATTTAAAACTGAATTTACAAAAAAACTTTCATTTCTTAACACCAGTCATTAATGCAAATTGTGCCATATTCTGAGGAATTGCATTTAGTGCTAATTCATTGAGATTGTCATTCAATCATCTTTACAGCAAGCAATTTTATTGCGAGAAATGATTTCATTGATGTGCAATTTCTTGAAATTGGATTTAAAATACACTCATCTTAGAAAAGTGATAACTGTAAGTCAAAGCTAGTCAAACGTGGTTATAAGTGGCGATATATATTATTTTCATTATTTAATCCAGTTTTGTCCAAATTTATATTTAAAGGAATATGTATTATCAAGAATTCTTTATTCTCATTTTTTGCGCTTACGTATATTTCAGAAAGCAAATGCTTTATTTTAGACTGCAGTTCATGTTTACTTTATTATTTTATTATTAAAGTTATAGTTTTGTTGACTTACCTAAATGTCATTTTATAAATTTTCCTTTAATTTAAATCTATGAATTAGCAATACTTCTAAAATACCATCTTATTGTAAAATTACGGATGTGAAGCACTTTTTGAGGGACTACATTTTGTATTGAAAGTTTAGCTTCTTCAGTTATTAGTGAGCTGTAAATAATTTTAAAGAGTCTCTTGTTTAAAAATGTGCTATTTCAATGTATTTGTGCAATTAAAAATGTTCTGTTGACATTTATGAATATATGATTCTGATACAGATGTTAATAAAATTCCTGACTCCATTTTTCTCATTTTTGAATTATTCAAAATCAAAACATAAAAACAAATATGACCAGAGCACATTTTTTAATTAAACTTTCAAATTAATTTATACATTTCAACAGTTTGAACATTAAAATACTAATGAAAAAAGCTTTATTAACAAAATACAACTTCTGCAGGGAAGTCACTCTTATGCACTTCATTCTGAAAATTCGAGTTAAAAAAAAATTAAAACAGAGATAAAAAAAGTTCCATTCATTTAAAGATTAAAAAAAAATTACCACGTACGCCCACAGTTAATTTTGTATACAAAAAAAAATAAATATCCAAACTTTAGTCTTTACTACACAACATGTCACCACAAATGCAACACCCTGAAGGAAGCATACAAATAACATGAGATTTACAACATGGATTAGCGGTAGTGAAATATGCAAATAATTAGAATATCACCGTAAACGCACATCACGTGCACCTGTGTTGCCACTTCAAAGAACTATTTAAGGCTTGAAAATTTCAACAATTTCAAGTTCAGTAATCGTGTTTTTCTTGTATTTTTTTTATTTAAAAAAAAACAAAAAAAACAATTATGCCTTGCAGAAAACAGCGATAATTTTTTGATCAAGTATCCGAGTTCGAAAGAGTAAGGATAATGACCTACCGAAATCGTGGATTATTTTTCAGGAAAATCTGCAATCGTGTTGGACGAAACCAAACAACTGTAATGCGGATATGTGATCGTTGGATGCAGGAGGGTACGATGGACCGACGTGCTTGATCGCATCCACCTCAATGCACCACTTCTCATGATAACAAGTAAATGTGCCCATGGCAGAGACGGATCGCTCAGCCATATCACGATCCCTAGCACAGCACATTCATCGTCCAGTATCTGTGCATACCATTAGACGCAGCTTATAGCAAAATGGTATGTCCCCAAGACGTCCATTGCTTCGTCTACCCTTAACGCAAAACCAGACCTTTCCGATACCAATGGCTTGATGAAAGAAGGATGTGGACAGAAGAATAGAATTGTTTTAACTGACAAGTCACGCTTCTGTCTGCAAACCACGATAATCGCATTCGAGTCTGGAGACACGGTGGAGAGATGATACTGAACAGCTGTGTCCTGCACCAACACACTGGTCCTGCACAGGGTATTATAGTATGGTTATAGTTGGTATAGGATATCACACTCGCACTCCTTTAGAACGCATTGCCGGTACTTTAAACAGCCAATGTTACATCTCTTAGGTGTTGGAGGCAGTTGTCCTACTTTAGCTTCAGGGCTTGCCCAAAGCCATGTTTCATCAGGATAATGCTCGACTACACATGGCACGCATTGTCCAAGGGTTCTTCATCAATCACTATTGAATTGCTTGCCCGGCAGACTCGCTTTCTGGATCTTTCGCAGATAGAAAACAAGTGGTCCATATTTGCTCAACGATTGAACCAGTGAATATCGCAGCTACCACACCAGATCAACTTTGGTAACGTGTGGAAGCTGCTTGGTCGGCTTTACTCCAAGTACAAATCCAAGGACTCTGAATCAATGCCAAGGCCTGTGGCAGTGGTGATCTCCAACAATGGCGGCTACTCTGGTCACTGATTTTAGAAGGAACCACACTTTACAGAAGTCTATAAATTTAATCATTTGATACTTGTTCAACATGTTATCTTCAAAATAAATTTTGTTGTGATATCTTTTGTCTTTCTTGGTCTTCCAATTAGGATGGCTAGCAGGGTATAATAGTTAGGAACATTTATATGATCACCATAAGTGGCGATAGTATAACTTTTCCTAACTAAGTCCGATAAGTGTTCCATAATTTTCTACTTTTTTCTATTAATTGATAGTAAATCGTCATAAAGCATCAAAATATTAATTTTTGTTGATGGCTCTCAACAATTTCCACACAAATAACTCAAACAGTCTCTCTCCTGTTGTAATAGTTCTTTTGCTATGGCTCTGGTGAACATTTAGTACCTACCACCGTCACGGATTCACCACATCCGTGTCAACATTTGCGCTAAGAACCCGTCCCTTGTGAAAATGAATAACTAAATTCGAAAGTAACAAATGGTGTTACTTTCTCCATAATTCTGGCAGCCAGATTATATCTTACAATTTATATTTATATATACATAAGAACGTCATTTTTGCTTTGTAACCATATTGTTAAAATGCTCATTCTTTATCCATCAAGTCATATCATGATACAAAGTAAACATTCTATGTTATAGATTATTGAATCCATTCAACAGAGTATTTATTAACACTACAAATGATGTCAGAGCCACCTCGTGTGCATCAAAATAAAACTGCCTTTCTACTCAACTAATCGAACCAAAATTTCAGACATGTTTGTTTGTCGGTATTGGCTGGAAATTGTAATTACTTTAAATAACGCAGAGCTCACGATTACGACATGCGGGAGAGAATTTCGAAATTTTTGAAAGAAAATGCCAATTCTTTCTTTGCGCAAATTAATCAGCGAATTGAAAAACTTTAATTACCATTAGTATCAAGTAGCTTAGGATAAAATATTGCCACTTAAAGCATTTGCAATGAAGAGTATTTTAAAGCTTTAATGACAACACAAAAGAAAAAAAGGGAGAATTACAAAATTTCAACTTACTAAATTTTGCTGGCAACAACATGTTTCAAATTGTGGAAAATTATTCCGAAAGTAACACAAAAGTAATCGGCATAACTACACGTTTTATGGTATTTTTTCTATCTGACAAATCTTGTGGTCCAAGTGTGTAAAGCCTTATATTTCAAATAATCCCATAACCAAAAAATCGGAGGAGTAAGACCGTTTACACATATGGACACATACGGGTTACACATATGGAAAAATATCTTAGGATCACTTTGTATATAACTCTATCAGCTTTTGATATTTGTTATGTATGTATAAACAATATTTAAATATATTTATCAATATTTTTCTCTTTATTCAAATTAAAAATTAGAAATAAGTGGATCAATATATATTAATCTAGAACTAAATTATATTAATGTATAGAATATGAAAAAATAATTGGCACTATATAGTCTAAATTACTAAGAATAAACTCGCTTTTTTATGCTAATGCTGAACTGATAGTCGATTGGTTAGCGCTTTGCTATGGGTTCAACGGTTTGTGGTTTCTAATTCAACCTTAGATTACTGGTTAGGAATCCACTTTAAACTGTGGGGTCCGGTCAAATTAGACCTCGTATGCAAATAATGACCATATAAATATATATAGTACATATATATATGTAGTATACAGTTCTGTATAAAATATTACCAATAGCTTTTAATTTTACTTGTATGTACAAGAACAAATGGATGGTGTGAATGTGTGTAAAATTTTTATTCTTATGATAGAGGCATTTGAATTATAATTTATACTCGATACAAAAAAAATTTAACCAGATACTAAGGAAATTAAAAATTCAATCTTAAATAAGGAAAAAAAATTCTTTAAAACTCTGCATTTTAAAACTAAAATATTTCTAAAATAGATCATGTGTATATAGTTTTAGTTATGATCAATTATAGATTTTTATAAAGGAGGGGTAGAAATATAGCACAAGCTCTGTATTTTGATTGTTTAATGGACTTTAATTTTTGTTACAATTATATAGCACAGTGTGAATGAAACAAGAACAGAAAATTTTCTTCAGGATTTGAACTTCTTGTAAAATGAACAAAAGAACAGAAAATAAATTTATGAACTTATTATTTCAAAATTGATTTCTACCGAGCAACTCAATTCCCATAATTAGAAATAAAAGGTGGCAAAATAATAATTTTAGAATTTTCAGTAAAAATTTCGCTTAGTAAATATAATAATTGCAAAATGTTGAAGTAAGTACTGTAATTTATTAATAATGCAAAATCCCCAGATAAATAATACAAAATAAAGAAAAATATTTTTTCATTAACATAAATATATAAATTAAGGAAAGGTAAAATATGTAAATAGATGTTAAATAAAATTTTTTATTTTTTAAAACTCTTTTTTTGGTTAACATTGAGAATAATTTTTAGCTTACAATTGAATAAAAATGTCTCAGTATTTGTTTATTCAATGAAATTCTAATATAAATAAATTATGCGAAGATAGTATAATTTCGAGCAATTTTTTCCTCCTCTAAATTTTCTAGATGTAAACAATTAAAAGTAACAAGACTCTTGCAAACTGTTTTGTTTCTTCAAATACTAAACATTGTAAAATATTCGACATTGACCGCTTGACTAGAACAGATGAAAATAATAGTACTAATGATAATATACACACTAATTGCACTGTGAATAGTAATGAAATAAATCGTAACTTTTACCAAATCCATGTAATAATGTTAAAAGCTTCTCAATTTTTTTTTTAAATCCAATAAGTTAAAAAAATTTTTTAAGAAAAACAGTTATATACCAAGAAATAGAACAAAAATATACATACCAAAAATTGCTTTAAAATAAAAGTGCACCCCTTTTATAAAATATATATCTTAAAACTAGAAAATCAATTTTTATTTCATTTATTATATAAACGGCATGGATACAGTTAGATAAACAATATACAAAAATTTAATGACGAATTTAAAACTATTTCAATGCGCATTAAATTAGTGTTTTCTTGAAAATACTAGGTTGATGCGCACGGCTCTTTTGTATGGGGGAGTATCAAGATATAATTCTAACTATGTTACTATCTAAAACATTATAATGTCTCACTGTTACACACACACACTGGTGTGTATATATAACATTTTCAATAATTAACTTTGATATACTGAGTTTTAAGTGAAGTTTTTAAAATCAAGTAATAATTTTAATTATGATTTTAATATTGGAGGATAACAAAAATAAAATTATTCAAAATTAGTATTTAATACAATTCGCGGATTTTTCTGTTCAAAATTCAAAAAGTTCATTTAAAGAAAAGAATAAGGTCAACGCCTGGGAATTTTAGAATTTCTTATTTTAATTAAAATTAGGATTCAAATGTTCTATTTGCTAGCAAATTAAATAATACTTCATTTTAAAATGTTTTATGGACTCATAACGTCTTTATAAACTCGTTTTAGATACATGAAGAATAAATCTTCTCTTTAAAAAAATATTTTTAATGAGCATATTTGTGAGTATAAACATGTTAGGATATATGTTCAAGACAATCTTTCATGACAGTTCATGAATATTTCACCAAAAACACTCTATTCTACAAAAATCCTAATTTTTAATCAAATCGTATAAATTCATATCTGTACTCAATGTATAAAGTGCTTTTTTACGCATTTATTTAATGAGCTTTTTCTCGCTAAATATAAACATTTTGTATCATAGCTGATATAAAGTTTAATTAATTTAAATTTATTGAAAACGTTTAATTCATAAAAAAAAGTATTTATGGCCAAGTTTAAAATTAGGCGATAGCTCATAGTTTGATTGGTTACATTAATTAAGTGTTCAGTTCTTTCAGATTTGATAGAAATGATACTAAGTAAATTACAAAAATGAAAATTCGTAAATTGTCAAGAAATAATGAAGAACATTTAATCAGATACATATTTCTTTAAGGCAGAAAAGTGCAACAAATTAAGCTTGTATACTGTAAATTTTATAACTGTTAGGTATTACATAAATTATTTTAATGATAATTCACAATTAGCTTTACATACCTTTACTTATAAAAACTGAGAAATTAAGAAATTTTGTTTTAATATTAGGTAACAATTTAAATTCATTTCTTAAGTTTAAATTTTACTGAGCACTAATATTTGTAATTAAACAAAAACAAATTTTAAAACAACAGTATTTTTTATTTCAGTACCATTTGTTTTTAATAATCAAGAACAAAATCATGTATTCAGATTATATTAATGCTATCATGAGATGGATAGGAAAGTTAAAAATTGAGTACATTAATTAGATTTAAATGATCATTAATTATGAATATTATGTTCTTTTACAAAAAAAAATTTATAAGCGGAAATTGTAATTTAAAGGTTTTAGAACAGATGTTGAGCTTTCTGCAGTGTAAAATATTGCAATTAACAGTCGTATTTACAAGTGAAAAGAAACAAACTTCCGGGCAGCAGCCCTATTTTGCATTTAGGAATCCGCCACTTTAAATAATCAGCAAAAGAAATCACACAAGCTTCGCTAGTGAATAAAGCAATCTAGCTAATATTTTTCAACCTGACGGATGCTGGAAAGCAATCGGTGGTAATGATAGGGCTAGGACACAGCTACGTATATATCCACAGTGACGTGAAACCCCTCCTATTGCACGGGCCACGTGCTTTTACAAGCAGATGTTTTTGATGTTGGGTTCCGAGACCATGCATTAATTACTGAGCGCAGCGGTTTTTGTCCGATGAGCTTTCACACCAAAGGCGAGATGAAAGAAAAAGTTACATAATAAAACGACAGTCGTTTTGTGTAATTGGGGAAACTAATCATGTTGAGTGTTAACGCGACTCCAACTGTGGCGCCGAGTAACCAACCTACACACAATTCAATTAAAAGTGATGCAGTTAATTGTGGGACTGTAACGGGCATAAAAGATGTCAATTTATTTTTCTTTTATTAATCGTAACCGTTCAAATCTCTTTTTGCAGTCAGATGAATAGATTTTCCGCCATTGAATATGTTTTCAGAAAACTCAAACAAAACGTCTACTTTGTGTTAACATTTTATTTTAGAATAATATCTTTAAATAATTTCAATTGCCATAAAGTAGATACAAAGGTTATTATCTTAATTAAAAAGGATATGTATCGCTTTTGAAACTTTTTTAAAAAGCAAAACAAAAATCAATTGCTAGAAAAACTTTTGTCATTTTTAAACGGAGTGCATTATTTATTTCAACGAGACAATGCTTCACGTCATAACATAAATTCAGAACTCCTTCCATTTTAGGTATAACTGATACCATTATATATATATATATATATATATATATATATATATATATATATATATGTTAATGAATTTGCACATATTACATAATATGCACTATACTTAATATTTGGAAAAAAAAATCTTTAAAAAATTTTAAATTTTGTTATTCACTTATAAAATAGTTTAATTCTTAATAACGAGTAAATTATATTAACGTGTAAATATAATAAATATCAGGTTGTTAATTATATAATTTGAGCAACTAAATGTTCATACATTTACAGAATATTACAAGAATATGCAATGAATGTAAAAAATGAGATTGAGGAAAAAATGATCACATTGTAATATATTATGGATTATATCTCGTGACATATAATATTTTTATATATTGATGAAATTATAACTCCATCGAAGTAGATTGTGTCAAAAACAAGACCAAATTGGGGAAATAAAGAATTAATAACTCCTTAAACTACTACGTTGAAACAAAGTAAAATTCCACAAATTTAATCATAAATAAATATGTTTATTAAAATGGAAGAAAAAATAATTTTAATTCAAAATACTAATTCTTGACATGAAATTTATCCAGTTATTATTATTTTTTATACATTTTTCTAATATTTATTATTTCTGCTGATATTCTATATTTACATTTCTGTTTTTGGTTATTTAAAAATTTATTCAATTCTGTACCCCATTAATTATAAATTTATATACTTTTAGAATCCAGAAATAAAAACTTCAACTCATTAATTCTCATAAAATAAATTAATAAGCAGATTTAGTTGAACAGTCAGTCTTCCCCAAAATGAACTATCTAGTTACCTAGAAGAATAGTTTCTTTTAGATGAAATTAAGAGAACACTTATTTTTACAAATTTTTTATCTTGTTTTTTCATTCCAGGAGATAAATCACTATTATTTAGAGTTGAATAATTTTTTCTCTTTCTATAGAAAAACTCCAGAATGGATTCAGAACACAACAAATTTTAATATTTATTTTCATGTTATATTTAAGACTCACTATATTTTTCTAGAATTCAAGGTTATCAATTTAAAGTATGTCTAATAAAATAAAAATACATAACTGATAGCGAATAACTAATATTTCCTGTTTTTTATTCACACGGATTCATTATTTCTCATTCAAATATTTTTTAGAGATTTTGACTTTTTAGCGATACATGTTGTTCAAACTATTTTATTTTAATGTATAATTAGAAATTAAAGCTTATATCAGAAACATTTTTCTGAAAATAAAAAACGTATGGTAAATAAAAAATATTTCGCCCTTAAATAAAAAAGATTGAAAAAGCCATTAAATGCAAAGTCATATTTCCCCTTTTTAGACAGATTATATACAAGAAATCTCTAAGACGTTTTTCCTTTTTAAATTTCAATTAATTACTGAATCCTATAAGAGGTTTACTATTAAATAACCAGAAAAACTATGGCTCTAAGGTAAGGTAAATTGCAAATACCGCTATGCGTGCGTATTAATTAGCGTAAAGCTACCTTTGATATTTTCAGATAGGTGATATATACGACTTGCTCACGAGGAGAAGTTTTATAGATTTTGACTTAGTTTGTGAATTCGAAAAACAGATTCAATAATTTTCGTAAACAAGGACATATTAGAGCATATTTATCACATGAGTATAAACTAGGTACAAACTCTACTGGGGATTGACGAAAAATATGCAGGGCATTCGAAGAAGATGTAGTAACTAAACATACAGCACAAAGGTGCCATCGCAAATTCTATTTCGATGATGAATCGCTTGAAGATGTTCGGGTGCGACAATAGTCTTAAATGGTGATTATTTGAAAAGTGGTATTGAAAAAATACTTGTCAGAAACTTAGTTAATAAAGCTTTCCGTATCTGATAAAATTATTCGTGTTCACTTACACAAATTGGTAAAGGTGTAAAAGCTAAGCAAATGGCTACCTCATGAACTTACTGAATACAGTAGACTTCAAAAGTTATCTATCTGTTCCTTTCCTCTTTCTCGCTAGAAAAACAAACCGTTTCTAGGTTATCTGCTGATGAAAAATGGGTGCACAACACTAGCAATAAGCTTTCATATTATTGGTCGTCATGGACAGATCCGATTCCTGAGACTGCAAAGGCTTCACTCCATTTCCAGAAGTTGTTGTTGTCCGTATAATAAACATCAGCTGTCATTTCCACCACGTGTTTCTTCCACGTAACCAAACCATTAATGCTTTTGTCTATATACAACAACTGGAACGTGTGCAAGAGTCCTTGAGACAGAAACAGCCAGCATTAGTGAAAACGTTCAGTTGTTGCAGAGCAACGCAAATCCACTCACCACAAATATGACTCTGAATACAATTACTGCCTTAGAATGGGAGCTTCTTATTCATCCTCCCTATTCTCCAGACCTTAAGTGATTATAATAGTTCCGTGGGCCGGACAAACACTTTCAAACGAGACGGTTTTTTGATGTCGTAGAGATCAAAACCGAAGTGGCCCTTTTTTGTTTCTAAGGACCGGTCGTTTTATCTCAATAGTATTCACGAGCTTGCTTCAGACTGGGAGAAGGTTGTTGCATGTAATGAATGTTCGAGGAACAAAATCCGTTTTATCGTACCACTGCTGAATTTGAGTTTTTATGTCCCATGGTGACAAAACGTTTCTGATTTCAGGTTATTTGACTTAAATTAGAATGTTAATAAAGCATCTTTGTTATGCGAATACAGTTACAAATTCAGATCGGATGTATCATATTCAGAGATGATGCAATAAGAAAATGTTTCGCACAAAAGTGATACGGCAAATTTCATTCTAGTGAGACTCTGATCTAAAATGCAAAACACTCTAGGTCGCCATGAGTGTCATATAACGATGAGATGAAAATTGCAAATTCAAACATGTTTAGAAATTACAAATAAGTTCAGTGTATTAAATGAAACTATTCATGTTCCCTTTCACAAATTGAGAAAGTTGTAGAAGATCAAACGAATCTCTCATTAATTTAAAGATCGCTCCAAACTTCAAAGGTCATCCAGTGATTTTCACCTCTATTCCATAAGAAAAAAGAAAATTTTCTAGGTATTCTATTAATATGAGATAAAAAATTGGACCCAGTATGCACGATTAAGTGATCACGTAATTGATTTTTTGTCTGGGTTATAATGAACTCTTTAAATTATAAATGCTACAATCCATTTCAAGAAACTTGAACAGTATCTATAGTAGGTACATCATTCAATATATATCCAAAGGACAAAATCGGAAGACTTCAAAATTACTATTTGTCAACAAAGTTCAGTTAAGAACCCTTATTGATATCAAATTAGCTGACAAAAAGTTAAACAGGCTTCTAAGTAAGCTATATTTTGTATTTTTCTTTGTCTTGACGAAAATTATCAAGATTTAGAATAAAAAAAGGAAAATAACTAATTGTTAAGAGATCTGGATTAAAGCAATTTAAAAGGTTTTTAATTAATCCGTTTCATCTACATGACCAGGTGTAATTCATTTCAAAATAATGTTTAATAATCAAATGCTTTTTTTTCTAGAATATTTCTTCAGAATACCCGTTTAAATTAACCTTCTATATTGTAGACTATTTATTAAATATTTCTGTCTTCCTTTAAACATTCTTACAATTTAACACAAGATTACTTAAGTATTGAATTCATTCTCCTCATATGCAAAATTGACTGATAGTAATAGTACAAATTGGAACAAAAAATATAACTTGTTATTTCTAAACAGAAGCGTATCACGATAGTTGAATAACTTGATCCTTCAAGTTTAAAAGCAGAATTTTGAACATTCCTTACATAAATTATCTCATTAATCAGAAACTCTTCAAAAATAATTTTTGTTTTATTCTTTCTATATAATGCTTTCCTTTTATTATTTGATGTATAATTCATAAATATGAAAACAATTTTTAAGCTTTTTAAGTTAACATTATTTTTGTTTTTAATTGCTAATGTGTTTATCACATCATTTTTAATTGCGCGAAACTCATAATATCTAATGAGCAATTGTATGTGAAATCATACCTAAACTGCATATCTCTTCCCAACTTTTTTAACAAGTATGAAAAATTTCAGTAGCATAGGAAGAATTTTAATATAAATCAAGTACAAACTCTTATTACTCCGGAAATTAATCCATAAGTTTGAGCATCAATGTCAAATCTTTGTTTCGAAAATTAAATACTATCGTTATACAGAAACGAATTTTAAAATATCACAAATTGCAATTAGAAATTTTTTATATTAATTTACATATAAAATTAGCTTTCCTTTATACTTATAATATTTTACTTATTGTATGAATGTATTTTGCGTTTGATTATATATATAGATATATATATATATATATATATATATATATATATATATATATATATA
>JAPDSC010020981.1:66434-111124 GCA_026290005.1 Latrodectus geometricus | reverse complement strand
ATATATATATATATATATATATATATATATATATATATATATATATAACTATCGCAAGTGAATTAATTAGACATTGTTTTCAATCTAAATTGTAATTTAATGATACAATATGTTGCCCTACCATGTTAAGGAAATAAGTCTTACCACTGAAATTTATTGTTCGCTTTAGTGATTAGAATGTAACCCAATAATCTTATGAAACAATATAGAATTCATATCTTATGAACGTAGGTCTTTACAATATATTTTGTCTGGTATTGTCCACTATGAACTTTTTCCACGTGGCAAGATCAATAATGGCTTCACATAATAATTAAAAATGTAAGCAAATTTCTGCTGCCAAAATCACCCAGTGCTAGTGAACAGACGAAAACTTCTATTCTTGCAAGACAATATAATATCATACACTAGAAATGAAACTCTGAAACTAAGTACTGAATTAGAATGAGTACTTCCTCCTTGTTCTTCTGATTCCCCAGACATATTCCTAAATGATTAATACATTTTTATTCTCTATAAATTTTTATTCTCTATAAAAATATTGAAACAGGAATGGCCTAGTGTTCCCCCTTTTTTTTAAGAAAAAAAAAAAAAAACAGGTATTTTTATCGTATCAATTAGAATAAAATTACAGTAAGGAAACTTTATTAAATACAATGATGCTTATTTCGGTTAATGAATTTCTTTTATCACATCATTATTATATCTTGAAGCATTGACTAAAATTGGTAACAAAGGTCTGATTATTTTATAGTTTTCAAATTAAAAGCACGAAAGTCAAAATTAGCCAAAATGTGGCTTTTATAACTTAATACAGATGTTCCATGAAAAGTTTATGAATTCCCAAAACATATACACTGATTTTTTAAAACAATAACAGATAGATTATTGAATTTAACTTACGAACAACAGGGACTTAAGGAGTTCATTTTTACGATTTTAAACTATTGGGCTGTTCGGAAAGTCATTTCGTTTTTCCTCACCTAAATCAATTTTTTTTTTATTTATTTGTTTATTGCTGGTGAAAACTAACCATTTTATAAGTATAAAATCATGCTACGAGTAGAAAGATGGTAAAAGGTATTGCACTAAAATTGACAATAAACAAATCAATAAAATATTTATTCGCTATACGTTTTTCATTTTCATATAAAAAACGAAATATCTTTCCGAACAACTCAATATAATTTTGCAACTATAGATCTACATTTTTAAGCACTGAGCAACATTGATTTGGGACATTTATTTTTGATTTTAAACTATAATTTTATAATCATGAATAAACTTTATTTCAGTTCGAAAAATTATAAACTGACTTACTAAAATTCTTTTTACTAATTTTTCTCATTTTTATTGTAATGATATTTTGTTGGAATTATTTAATTCCTGATTTTATGTCACTCTTTATGGTCAAAAAAGCATTACTAAAAGTCCGTATTAATACATCATTTTTGAAAAGTTGAACAATTTTCAGCGATTATCTATTTCCCTTTGCTGTAATTTTTCTAAAAAAATACGAGCGCTCTTATAATGATTAATAGTGCCTTAATGGAGCCTCTAATTTTGGCGCAACCAACCACAAACATTTAGATCTATTTCTGAATCAAGAGCTAGTTATGAAGTTATATTACATCAAAGATAAATTATGGTGTCTTCCCTAGAGTAACTTTACACATTCCGTTTAATTTAAATCCCTGCAAAATGAATGGCCAAAGAGAGAACAGATAGAAATAAAAATTAATAATTTTTCCCAACCACAAATTCATCTTCTGATCACGCACTAGGACTAGAGATAATTTGTTGCTGTATTAAGAGCTAATAAAGCGGTCAACTTTAAGCACTCTCTTGCAAAGTGGCGATTATAGGACATGGACCGGTGCTCATCCACTATCTTGTTAGGAGTTGCTCTAAAAGTTTGAAAAACATAATCGGTAAATTACATTTATTATCAGCGAAAAGCTTTCAGACTATTGATGGAGTGCTATTTGTTATCAATAAATGAGACACCACAAGGACTGCTCACCGTAATGGAATGGAGCTGCAAAATGTATCAGAGCGAGACGCCACAGCATGCGTTTCAAAAGTGTCTAATTTTGGAATTAAGAAAAGAATACTTTTGAAAACGTGAGTGGGTGTCAGCATTGCCATGGATAACAGGCCAGCTACTGGGAGGTATCAGGAAATTAAAAATTAGTTTCAGGATAATTGGCTTCGGGGTTTTAGAGAATTGGTACTGCAATAGTTCATGCATAAGCCTCTAACTTTCATAGAAGTTATAAAACTGATCTATTTTATGTATTCAATAAATTTATGCAAAATAGTCTTGAGGGTGAAATTCCACTAAAATAAAGTTATTGGGTTAAAATTAAATTTTTTCAGTTAAATTAAATTTTTATAATATACTGTTTATTTACAATATAGAAAACTAGATCTACAATATTGAGAACTTATTGATATTTTTCCCAATAGGCAAGTTTTTGATTTATTAAGCTCAATACATCTCTAGACAGATCATACACTTTATTACCAAACTAATAATACCTGACTAAATATCTAGCAGAAAACTAAAATCTCTTTTTTATTTGCAAATAAAAAATTCCTTTTTACTTTTTGAGAGAAGAAAAGATTCATTCGTAAGATATATAAAAAAGAAAACAAAACATGGAAATAAGTGATCAGATTTTAAGCTTCTTAACTTCCCTATGGTTATTAATTTAATATGTTTCATCATTAGTTTTATATAAAAAAATCAAACACACAGTAATTTATTCAAACGCAAAAGTATAAGAATAGGTAAATATATAGCAGTTTCATAAAATTTACTTCAAATGTCGAATGAATATGAAAAAAATTTATAATTTTAATAAAGTTAAATATATGATTATTTGAAGAAAAGAATAAAGAAGATAAATATTATAGAATTAATTTATTAGAATAAATTTTAAGTAATTTAAATCATAGAATTTTGATTCTTGATGTAGGAAATAAAATGAGTGATCCTGTATTTTGTGTGTATTTACTCTAAATATAATAAAGCTTTATTTTACAATAGTAATTACTCTATTTTATAAAAGTGATTAAGTTTCTGTAAAATTACTTGTAAGATCTGCAACAAAAAGACATTAAAAAATATAATGTTGTCCAATATGTATTGTTGATATTACCAAAAAAAAAGTATCTTAAAATTAGGAAGTAAGATACCTTTTTAAAAAAGAAAAAGACGAATAAAGATACCAACTTACAACAGGTAGAAGCCATGGATCTATGAGCTGGATGAAGTGTCTAGCCATTGGTCATTTACTTTGCATTATAATTGAATTTTTTTTTACACTTAATGCTAATTTATAAAAACAATGAGCAGTTTGAATAAGAACATTAGAAGTTACAAACAATTGATTTGGTTAGGTTCTCTCAAAGGGTAAAACTCAATATGGTGATAGTTAAAATAAAGCAACAACAGATAATTCAAGAAAAGAAAAAATATCTTGGATAAGTAAAAGTGACTTTATCTTTTTAAGTGCTATGGACAAATGAGAACAAAATTTGTTTAGAGAATTATATTGCAGAATATAAAAGTATTCACAGTAAGTAAATAAAAACGAGATTTTTACAATTCTGGAATAAACGTAGAAGAGACTGAGTAGCATGAGTTTAAAGGTGAGTAAAAATATATACATTTTATGAAATGTTTGTGCATGTTTCTCTCAATGAAGATGAAACATGTGTAGACTGCACAATGCGGAATTAGGGGCTTATTCTATCTGGGAGCACGATAGATGACACCACTATGTGTAGAATAAAAAATTTAGGATCAAATATTTCAAAATATATAGCAGTTTAAGAAAACACTATTTTTTTTAGAAACACATAGGTATTTAGATGTTTGTCAGAGATTTAACCCCCGAAGGACAGCCCTTGGTCTGTGAAAGTTTTTGAGTACATATGGATTATAAAGCTAAATTTTTTTTTTAATTTCATTGTTTATTTTGTATAATTTTCAAAAAAGAGGAAACCTAGATATTTTTATGTAACGAGAGATTGTTAGCATCCCCAAATTAGTTCTGATTTATTCATTTCTAAAGTATTCTGATTGAGTAAATTAGCTTAAAAGTTTGCTTTGCTGTCTTTCAGAGATTTTGATGTTGGAGTCAGCAGCACCTCCCCAAATTAGAGCAGCATAGCTTAGTATCGGTTAAAGATAAGCTTTGTAGATTAAAAGCTTGTTTGCAAGAAAAAGTTAAGAGTTAAATTCCCTAAGGGCGTATGGGTTATTTTAGCAACTATGAATTTCAAACGCAATTTAACTCGGCGTGTTTCCCACGTTAAACACTATTTATCAGTTGTGAAATCTAGATATTTAACTCTATTAGTCCAGGGGATCTACATTCCTCCTATTTTGATGTTGGCCCAAGGGGCTTCGTTTTCTCATGAAAAGTACTGATTGGGACTTACCAGCGTTGGTTTTTACCTTCCATTACGGCGATAAGTGTAGCCACGCATTGTCATACACGTAAAGGAAGACTGTTCTTATGGCACTTCAGAACAGCTTGAGATGGGTGATCTCTCAGCAAGCTAGTTCTAAGAACCGGGTCCTTCTAGATAGTGAATGAACGATGAATCAAGACAAAAATTGTGGAAGCTCTCAGGATCTCCGTTCTCTTGAATCCGTTGTGACTTTTCTACCCTCGCTCTGTAAATCAGCAATTCTGGTCGTAAGCTTCGAGAATTCACATTCAGTCCCGATCATCCAATTATTTACATTCACTTTATATTCAGTTCAAATTTTGACTAAATTTTTCTTGAATTCTTAACAGTCATCAACTTGCCTTCCTCCACTATTCTTTATTCTTAATTTCAGATTCTGGTTGAAAAATTTTGCAAAATTCAATTGATATTTTAAGATTTTTATGAGGTAACTTGAAAAGTTTCTTCAGAGAAATATCTTTCTCTCTTTAAGGCCTTAATTCTGATTAAACTTATGGGGAAAATGTAAAGAATTACATTATTAAAAATAAACAATCCGGAGACAATTATTTCGTTTCGCTCAAATTAAAATTAGGGAGGGAATTGATGAAAGGTTTGTCAATGGTTTGGATGGATTTCTACCGATGAAATTGTCACTCAGACATTTTTATTAAACCCCAGATAAAAAAGAAAACAGTTTTCAAGATGATGGAGAGATTAAGAAATGCTGTAATAGTATAGTGAAACACATTAGAGCGTTAAATTTCACAAAAAAAGATAATAGTTTCTACTGATATTCTTTAATATATACCTGTATGGGGTGTACGTTAGTTGATATTTGACTTTTACCAGAAGACAATTTTTACAATAAATGACGTTTATTACTGACAACACAAGATACATAGGGACAAAGAAATTTAGCAGGCCTAAAACAGTGCGTACTCTTAGAATGAGATTTGGAGAGTAAATGTCCTGTGTTTGGTTCAGATCTAACTGAGAAAATGTATAAACCGCGCCTACAATAGCGCGTTTATGAGTATTTGTTGGTATTTCGTGGTATTTTGTTGGGTACATTTTATGAATTTAATATGATTGGTGCAGAAATTTTACTGACAAGTTTTTTGTTTCACATCCCGATTTTAAGTTTTACTTCGCGAATTCAAAAGTTTTGTGAAGTGTTAAGAGTTTCTTAGAAAAGATGTGATGAGTCGCACACCTGCATTTTCTAATTCTACAATTCGGGGAATTTAATGAAACTATAATCAAACTACAGAAATACCCAATTCCTAATCAATTCAAACAATTTTTCAATTATTGAATGAAATAAACATTTTTATTTGCAAAGAAACGAAAGTCCTTTAATATGGTTGAAATTAATTAAGAAAAAATATTTATCCTACGCTGCGTCAATTGATTTTAAAAAGATTGTGCATTTGTACCACATCAGTGCCATGTGAACCATTTTTTTCAAAAACAGGAAAAATATGCACTGCAAAAAGAAAGACTTTTGGGAAATTAAGTCAAATATTATTTTTAAATCAAAATTTATAATATATGACTATAAAATAACAAAAATTAATAAGAAATTTTTATTATTTTTTAAATTAAGTAATTTCGTATACATTCTACTTAAATTTTTTAAATTAAAATGCAGTTTTGTATAATTTTAATCATAATTGAAACTGTGTTATAATTATATATAATATAATTGTTAGAATCATGTATAATAATAGTATCAAACAATATTAATACTTTTGTTGTATTTAATAAAGACTTACTTATATCATATTTTTTTAATTTGTATTTATCTATTGGATTGTTCGGAAAGTTATTTCATTTTTCCCTCCTGAATCTGATTTTTGCAAGTGAAAACCAACCAGGATTAAAAAGTATTGGACTAGAATTGATAATATACAATTCAATAAAATATTTACTTACTATACATTTTTCATTTTTATATAAAACGAACTAACTTTCAGAACAACCCAATACATGTAATTTAATTCTTAATTAAAATAAAATTAAGCTTTAAATGAATACTTTTAAGTTTTCACTGAGGAGTGAACTAGTGGGAGTTACAAAAAAGAACTGGTTCTATTCATAGAATGAGCGGTTTACATCCGATCCTCAAAATGAACGGTTTTGCCCATTTATTTGACAGACGCATATGGGGAATGATCCCTTTCCTATAATAGAGATCTCCAGTTAAGGAACCTCTATCGTAAACGTAGAATTCAGTTCACCCCGTCAACATAATGCTGAACGGATGAACTCCAGACACTATTCCAGGACGACCATAGCATTCTCTTTATGTGATGTTACCGGATGGAAATTGTATTCCGACTTCTCTACAAATTAACTGTTGAGAATTACTGGCACTGAAATAACTTTCATACGTAAAAGGACTTTACTCCGTTAATGAGATATCCACTTTTTGTTCTCCTTGAACTATTCTAAACAGTAACGTAGATGGCAAACTTTCAAAGATATGCAGTGTTCAGGATGGCGGGCGAATGGGCCACCGTTGAGAAAGCATCTGGATACAGTAAACTACAACCACTGTCAGCCTGTTGCCCTATACAGTTGCTGAGCAATGTCACTTGCTGCTTGGTTTTAAGCTTTTTCGTCTGCACGACGATATATCAGTCATCAACTGCAGTTTTCTTTCAGGCGCAGACACCATCAACTTTTCGAATAGTTGCACCGATGGCTTGGAAGGCTTTTCAAGCGTGCAAAACGACACTTTAGTTGACTCTGAACTCTTTAGCAACACTTCTTAAAGCTTTCTGATCATTCTTCAATGTGTGAAGTCGTCTAGGTGATTCCATCTAGCTATATTTAATGAAAGATTTATTTTACTTACACTTGCGGTAAATGTCTATAATTGCAACTCCGTCCTTTTTCATCACAGTCTTGACTATCGCGCTCTAATCACACGCGATTTACGTAGCTCACGTCGCCTGTGACATTTTGTTCCTGATATTTTCGTACGCATGACATTTTTACTGAATTGCGTGTTCGTTGTACCAATCACAAGAGCCCGATTTCAGCAATTTCATAACTATCTACTTAAAATTTAGAATGTTACTTAAGTTTTAGACCCCATTATAGTTACGAGTGTACAAAAACATACATCTTTGAATCTTTATTCAAATTTAAGATCATGAAAGTGGCCTTTCTATCAGAGACATCTATAGTTATGCTAAAAAAAATTATCTTTTTCAAGAAGGACTTTGAAAGTAAACGCATCCGTAACTTGTATTGTTCATGCTAAATGACACCATTCCACGGGAACACTATTTTTTCAACTATCCATGTTGATTAGATGCTGAAAATATTTTAAGCCTTTTCAACATCATAGCAACGAAATTTATTGTAAAAGATAAAATAATTTTCCATTCTATTATATGTTGACTAATTCAATGCCCACAGTATAAATTTAAATAATTCAAATGATAAAATGCTGCATATATTCTCCGTTCTGTTAAACATTGTTAACATTTCAAGGCCAAATTTAAAACATCAAAGTCTTAATCAGAGTGATCTGTTACAGAGTAAGATTCCAATCAAGAGTAAATTCGTTAAGATATTACGAATTTATTGATCTATTGACCGTCAGCATTACTCATCTTTTTCCAACTATCATTCACAATACAATATGCAATAACGGTATACATATTTTTGAAAAACTTAAAAAGGAATATTCAAAATTATAAACAGTATATATATATATACTCATTTCTTACTTATTTGCTCAATCCAATAAAATGTATATGCTGAATTTTTTATAACTTTAAATATTGTAACAAAATAGGAAAATGAGTGATAAATAAAACTGATGAAGTTTATAATTGATAATCTAAAGTGAAAAATCAAGATTAATTTATAAGATCATGAATAAATGTGTAAAATATTTTAAATCCTATTTATTTATATTCTTATAAATTAATTTAAGATTTAGATTTTACTATTCCTCAAACAAAAAGATTTATAGAGTTTCTTGGTTTTATCAATACAGATTACAATGAATCGAGTAACAAAATAAAAGTCTTACTAAAGGAGTATCATATAATACAAAAAGCTATTATACAACTAAATACATATATTATGACATTCGCAGGGAATACTATAAATTTCTGATTGATGGAATAGAGCTACCTTTCCTTTTTTTTCTTAAAATCTGCTTTTCCTAAAAAAATATATCCACATATTTTTTGTAGAATAATACATTCAACCTGATTACATACTTTATATCTTTTTATAATTTGTAAAACGAAATGGTTTAGTTAACAGTAAAGTTGTTTTCGACTGTTACTCTCTCAGAATCAAAATGTATAACATACAAAAAGGAATGATATTCAACGATAACACAGAATATACTATATATCAGATGACTATGCTTGTTCTCATCATCTATTTCAATAGTATGATAATAGTAAGTACAAGGACTTAAATCTGTTTAACTGTCCTATTATATCCCTATGCTCTCTTATGATAACCATTTAAGAATTTATAATGTTTTAGCACACGTATGATTGTTATCTTCTGAAAATTTCGATTTGAAATTGTGCATCAGATGGTGCATTATTTGCTGCAAACTTAAAAAATAATTTCTTAGTTTTATGTATATTCCTCTTTTTATTTAAAATGAAGGATAAAAAATATAGCTAACTAAAAAATAATTTTTCAAAGTTAAAAATAAAAAATAAAAGTTTTTTTATTGTTCCACAAGAGAATGAAAAAATATTTACATATAATTTAATAATTATTCTCATAGATTTTATTCATAAATTAAGCGATTTTATGGAAAAATGACCTCTTTTTGATAAAAATGCGTTTTATGAGTCTTATTTACATTTAGATATAAGCTTTTCAACAATTAACGAAGTCGCCTACTCTGTCTAGGGGTCAGCATTCCTGACTGCGGATAGGGAGGTCTGGGTTTCGAATCCCAGTCGGGGCATGGATGTACTTTCTCTTTCTCTCTCTCCTGTCTTTGTACTTTCCTTGTATGAATGAGTTATGAATGGTTGCCTACCCTATAAGCGGGTTCCAATGGCATGTGTGTACTGAGGAAGTCGGACTCCACACCCAATTGTGGTTCAGTTGAAAGAGTGGAGCAGCGCACCCATACTGCCATCCTGGCTGGCACTGGACAAAAAAAAAAAAAAGTTAACGATATTATTACTAATGGTATGACATAAAATGAAATACGATATGAGGTTATTCATGCTCAGTTACAACGAATACCAATACCATCCAAGAATTGAATTGCAAATTAAACCCAGATCGCCAGTCTAGATTAGCTATATGCCTTACAATATTTTACTAAACTGTAAACAAAAGCATTAATTATAAATATAAAATACTTTATTCAAAATAAGAAAACACACATTTTATAATTGCAATCAAGTTTTTGTCGTATACAACACATTTTAACAAAAACATATTTTTTTCATTTTTTTTTTTTTTTTTTTTTTTTTTTTAGGTCAAGCTTTGTGTGACCACATTTATAAAA
This sequence comes from Latrodectus geometricus, assembly GCA_026290005.1. Classification (NCBI taxonomy): domain Eukaryota; kingdom Metazoa; phylum Arthropoda; class Arachnida; order Araneae; family Theridiidae; genus Latrodectus; species Latrodectus geometricus. The sequence goes on along the minus strand of JAPDSC010020981.1, from coordinate 101,142 downwards.
TGATTTTAATATCACTGAATTTCCATGATAAAACATAAAATCCAACGGCAGAAATGTTACGATAAAATAATATTACTTTCTATTGATTTTCTTATGAAAGATAAACTAGGTTGCTTTTTGATTGACGAGTTATAGATTTTACGTTAAAACACGTGTCGCCCAGGTGCTTCGGAGGACAAATAGAAGCTTCTCAAGTTGCAATTAAATGATTGATGAACTGCCTCTTGATGATCATGTCTGTTTATGTTATAGATTTAAATTATTATACATTTGTCTGGTAATCAATCAAAGTTTTTTTTATTTTGATAGTATTTTTTTTACAATTGAGGAGTTGTGAAAATATTAATTTCCAAGTAAAAGTGCTAGTTAACATTTTAATAGATTGTAAAGATAGACTAATTTTACTATAATTTTAGCTATAGATTTTAATCAATTTGAGCATTTTGCAACATATATTTTATTCGTTTTATACATTTTGCGAAAAAATAGCTATTACTTCAAACATAAAAGAGATTGTGCGGGAGGTAAAATAAATTTTGTCAGAATTGTATTCTTTTACACATTGTAAATTTAATAATGAAAATAACATATGACTGTAAAGATATAAATGAATAAATTATTTAACTGTGGATAATATTTCAAATGTCATATGAACTTCATTTCTTTTATCATTGAACTGCTTAACTGGGCTTAAAATATCCTTTAGATTTTTTCTCTTTATTTTTCTTGAAGATTCATAGAAAATAGATTGTAGTGAAAAACAATAATGAATATAGATTGTAAATGTACAGAAATTTGATAGTCTTAAGTATATAATTTATTGAGAAAGAAATAATAGCTTTCCTAAATGTAAATTTTAAAAAGGATTATATTTATCACACAATTTTGAAACTAAAAATTATTTTGAAAATTTACTCTTTTTATACTTACAATACGATTTTGAAAACAATTTTCTTTCCCAAAATTAAATGCTTATAAAAAGTACGTTTGTTTCGCACATTTTTTAAAAGCATTTCTTAACACCTTTCATTTTTAACTATGATATCGGGGAATTTTCTATTTTTATTAAATAAAATTCATTTTTAACTCAGTAAATTTTAATAAATTTTTTCTAAAATGATTTAACTGTAACATAAAACAAATTTTAATCCAATTCTATGTAAGTAATTTTTCTTACGTTAAAACTAATGTTCACATAATACATTGAAATACATGGTTGGCAGAGATAGTAAGAATTTTTCTTACAATTAGTTTTTCACATTCAGCCTAATTAAAAAGTGATTCTAAAAGAAAATCTAACGCAATCTAATTGCCGGCCGGTGATTGTGGGTGAAAACCAGAACTAGAAAAAAAAGTACGTTTATTCCACCCCATTCTTCTTTACTTGATCTTGTTTCCTAATGTGAGTCCAGGTACTAGTGATTTAACAGTCGGCTTGTCGTATTATAGAGCACTTCACTCTAATTTTAGGTTAAAGTTGTTGGACGCTAGTAATTTGCACCTTTATTTCTTTCTTTTTTTTTAGGAATCCTCGCTCCACCGAGTGCGGCAACTCGAGGAAATTGGAGATCCTAATAGCAGTTTGTCAATGTTGGGAGTCTTAACTTTTGCCTGAATTCGTTTGGACGTTCTTAAGTTTTTTCTCTTTGCTAACAAAAGTTCTGCACTAACAATCATTAAGAATATTTTCAATCATACTGGCAGGTACTATTTGAAAGAAGAGGCTATTTCAATTTCTCAAGACATTTCTGTTTTAAAAAATATGTTCTCCTACAATCATGTAAATGATGTTGGAGTAGAATTTCTTTTTAAAGGTTATTGCATATTTTCCAGGAATATTTTCCATTTTCAATTGGAAACGAACTCAACTAGGTTATGTGATTTGTTTTAACTATTGTAATAAATTATTTTGTTCCGAAGTTAAATCACATTTCTAACGACTATATTAAGAAATTTATCAATAACTAAGAAATTATTATTTAAATGAAAAGTAAAAAATTTTAAAAATTCGATAATTACCAAAATTAAGACTAATTGGAAAGTTTTAATTTATATACTTTTCAGTCAACAAAATTTTGTAGGTATAATTAAAAGTTATAAGCCAAGAAAAATATACTATTAGATACACTTATTAGCAACTTTTTAAACTTAAATCCAAATTTAGTTTCAGATAAATGATTCAAGATAAATTTTGATTAAATGATTCAAGATAAATTTTGATGAAATGATTCAAGATAAATTTTGTGAGATAAAGATTGTTTTTATAAAAATTTCAAACACGTTAAATAAAATTCTTTTCTAATACAGGTTGATTTTCATAATAATCTTCTTGTATTCGAAAGAGTAGGGCAAAGGAATTTTCATACTACTCTGATAAAAATTTATTTCAATACATAGATTATTACTACGCAAAAATTTCAACTTGAAAGTCTAATATACAATTAAATCTTGGTTAATTGGTTAGCTGAAAATTAATTATAAACTTGATTAGAGCACAGTCTTTTTTTCCCGCTTGAAATATTGTTTTTGAATGTAATCCTAACTTTTCCATGTTAATTTTCAGTTATCTTGTATCCCATAACTACAAAAGTAATTTCTTCTCTACAAAAAAATAATAAAAAAAACATAGTTTCGCTTATTTTATTATTATTTAGATATGATTTACATTGATAAAGTTTTGATAAAATTATTTTAGCTAAGCAGTTTTTTTATATACTGTTTTATTTACAGAAAATGTTTATATCCATTTTACAGATGTCTTCAATAACAAGTTTTACTCACCAACGTACTGGTTTAAATTCAACAGACTTCATGAGTGCAATTTTCCTCTAAGTTTTTTACTACATCTGTGTATCTATCAATTATTATGCATTTACTTGCAGCTCGAAAATCATCTTTAAAGATGTCAAAATAAAAGCAATCATTTTTAAGTTAATCTTATTCAAACAATTCATTACAATTCTTTTCTCTTAATCACATAACAGAATAATTATTTTCTATTGATACAAACCAATTAAAATCTAATAAAATTAAACAAGAGCTAGAAATACTGAGAGGAAGTAACTCTGTGAATAGTAAATATCGTAAATATTTATTTGACGGATTTAACAGTAAAATGTTTAAAATATAAATTTAAATTTAATAGATATTATAAACATTTATTTAACGGAATATTAATCTTTGAAATTTTCAGTATGAGGTTAAGAAAAGATTAAAATACAATATTAAAGCTTTCATGTATATTTAGTTAAATTTAAATAAAATTTAAAAGAATATTGAAACACCTTAATCAAAGTAATTCTCTAGTCGATGTTTACAGAAATACAAAATTATAACATATTCTATCATTTGAATTATATTAACATTTAAAATTTAACAACGATTAATAAAATTTAGCTAATAAACAAGGGAAAAAAAATTCACAATGAAATCTTTGATTTTCTCCGGATACACTAATTATTTTGAAATTATAATCCTCGTACAGCAACAATTTTGTATATATTAATTTTAATTATCTTCTACCAAAAATTAAAATATTGTTTATACTAAGTATTATATAATAGAACAGAAACTCTGGAGGACATATTAAGGAAAAATTCAAACTAAAAGAAAATATTGACTAAAAGTCACAATAAAGTAAATAAAATTTGGCGTTTAGTGTAAAGTAAAGGATGGTCTCCCCAAGCTTTGATTAATTCTAAAAGTCTTAGACACTTTAATAAATGATTTCGTGCTCTTGTTCAAAAAACGAATAACTAAAGTTCATTTTATCAGATATTAGAATTTGATGTATCAGATTTTGAAGAGAACAATAGGATTTTATTTTATAGATTCTTTGCTATATGTGTTATTAAAAACACATTTTTGCAAAATTAATTGACACTATCTCAATTTGTCTCTAAAATTCCCTTAACACTCTATAAATATATTCATATTTTTCACAAACATACATGTTTATAGATGAAAGATGATCTTCTATAAATGTGTATCTCATTTAGGAAATTAATTTATTTAGATATCTTCTTAGAGGAGGTTATATTCTACCATATTTTTCTTGGTATACAGTTACAAATTAACGAGACAGACAATTTCTGAAATACTATGTTATTCTAGAGAAGAGGCAAATTGGATGTTTGACTACAATTTGATACAAAAACAATCAACCGATTATACACCAAAATGTACAATTTTTATAATTCGAGATAATTTTCTTGGAGCACAATAGAGTACTTTTCCAGATCCCTGGTTTGTAGGATTTCTAGATCTAAACTCTTGTGATAATCATCAGGAATTTTTTCAAAAGGAAGTATGTATCAAGGACATGTGGTCAACGAAACAGAATGGAAAGTTAAAATCCTCCTCCAAGTCTTCCACATTACTAGTTAAAATTTGAGAGTAGTATTTACAATTACGATTGCCTATACTTTCTGATAATATTTGACTGACAAAGAATACACGCCTAGTATATTATATATATATATATATATATATTATATGTATGTGCATAGTACCATATTTACTTTTTGTTACCAAAAAGTAAATATGGTAATAAATGTAAATATGGAAAATAAGTTTTACTTATTAAAAAGTAATCAGCATATTGCTGACTGACAAAGACTTGGAGCCGAATAAAAACTACAAAAAATTTTGAAAGTTTGAAAGAAATTTTTTTGTATTATAATTAAACCTAAGTAAAACTAGTTTGAAAATTTTTCAATTGAGACTAAATATATTTGGCTGAAATAGTTGAGAAAAAAACGGTGGCTTATAACTTTTATGGTTATGAGACTTCCTGCATAATGTTACGCAGCTTACACAAATAACGAAGTTATAAATTTTAAAAAATGTTATTAATAAAAGCTGCTTTTTCTCTGATTGATGCAATAGATGATGAGTAAGATGTATGCCTAAAACAGTTTCCACTTATTTCTTTTAAAAGAAAATAAATAAAAAAATTTTAAAAAATGTGTAGCATATACCTATAAAAGTAACTGTATTCACAACTGTTAAAAATGTTTTTTCGCATATTCTTTGAATACTATTACGTAGATTACATATTGTCTTTGACAAATAAAATAACAAAAAAAAAACTGACAAATTAATAGTTATTTTCTATTCTTTTTTAAAACTTTTCCGGTAACGGACAAAGTTTTTTTTTTTTTGCATAAAAGTGAACGTATTGTGCAGTTTAAAAATTATTAAAATGTGAATCTGGTCTTATATTTTCATAATGTACTGTGTATGCTAGTAAAAAAGAGAATACAATAACTCAATTCTTATGCATATCAGGAACTTCATTTAAATGCTTGGTTTTGAAACAGTATTTTAATTGTAATTATAAATATTGATCATTGCTTAACCCTATGACTGAACATCCTGCGAATTCCACGGCATTTCAAATGTAGCAAAATTTGCTCATCCCGCGATTTTCGCGGGCATGTGGTATTTTTGCTTTGAAGAGCGTATCCCGCGTTTCCACCGTTTTCCCAGTCTACAAAATTGAAATTTATTAAAAAAAAAATTGTGATAACATCTGAAATTCGTTTTTTTGACAGCTTTGATTCTGATGATAAAAATTTATATAAAAAATATTTTCTGGGAAGAAAACATGCATATTTCAATCCTCCAATATATATATATTCAAAAATATGAGCCAAAGTCGAACTTCCATATTCGTATGAGGGTGCTCTATTCAAAAACTGAAGATGCTCTTCTGACTTCATTCGCAAAGTCATTGACGGGCGGGCTTGGCTTCATCAAGTGTCATAAGTAACAACAACACATATTCAAAATAAATACAAAAAAATTACACATTTTTTAAGCCATTTTGGTTTACAAATTGAGCTGTCAAAGGGTTAACACTCACTCCGTAAACATCAAATAGGATTTTTTTATAAATTTATGGGGAAAAAAAAAAAAAAAAAAAAAAAAAAAAAAACCACATGAATTGTGTGTTTGCCTTTTTAATCTTAGATTATTCCTACAACAAATTTTTAATTATATATTAATTTTTAACTGCTGATATCAACAGGAAGAAAATGTTATTGATTTTGAAAGATTTATTTCATCACGATCTATTTTGTAAATATTTTCCAAGACCTTTCTATTATTTTCTTGAATTTCAGACACGATGATACATATAAGAGTAATGATATGTGTTAAGACCTCCGTTATAATATAGATGGCGCTCTCACTTACCCAAGTGGGGGAGTTGTTTGTGTAATTTAGTAAGAAAGTAACTGTAACAGGGGAAGGTAACAGACGGGCCTGCCGTTTGGTCTTCCTTTATTTACTCCTTTTAATATTGAATAAAAGTTGTTTTTGTTAAGATACAGTCCACTTAAATTCTTTAGTTAGTAGGACGGTTCCTACAATATGTATGATCTCGGACATTTGTAAACGGTATTCTTTTTGCATTCTTCTAGAAGAATATGATGCATATGTTTTGTATATATACATGACATGATTATCTTCCTTTATTTTTCTTCTCGTTCTAAAAAAATCTTCATTCTAGAAAAATTATATTACAAATTCTAATAAAAATTCATGAAAATTAGATTGATATTTTTGGCCCCATTTATTACATCTTGCTGGTATTTCTTGGGAAAGTCTATTGTATTTATCATATATATATATATATATATTATTTATATATATATATATAATAAACACGAGATGAGTTTTAGGCCAAGTGAAGTTCATCCATCACCAAAGCAAAATTTATTAGACTAAAATGTAGAGTGAGGATATGAAAAAATTTTTAGAATCAATCACAGCGTTATAACTGCATCACAAAGCTTAAAAACAACAAACTAATTAAAAACAAAAAGTAAATAAAAAACAAAATCTAGATCTCCTGAGCTTCAATGAAAAGAACTTTTTGGAACGATTGGGGAAACAATTACAAATATTGAACTTCTGTGTAAAACATTTAGAGCAACAAAATGTGCAGATATGTAAATTCCTTTCAATTTTAACTTAACTATTCTTGAAAGATTGACGTGAAGGTAGATAAATATTTGCAAGAATAATAAATATTATAATTAACTAATTTGAAGAAAAAAATGCAAATTTTTATAATTTTAGAGTAAATTTTTTCATTATTCATAATTTTGGATCAGATTCGTTATTATAGAAAAGAAGTTTTGTACTATTTAGAGATTTTAGTTATACCTCCATTATATGAATAAAGCGAAATAAATGACTGAGAAAATGGAGGATAATTAATAATTTAAATATATCTGATTTTTTTTAAGTAAGGAGTGTACTCCTACAAGAATAGAAGGTAATCGTGTCCATGAAAGTAACGCTTTCCATTAAGTGTCCTAATAAGCAATCTCCTGGATCGCAATGACGTGCAGTGTTTCCGGTCACCATAAATCCAAAAACGCATACATATTGTGATTTTTATTAACATTACAATACGAATTAAACCTATCAAAAAGCTGTCTCACGCTTTCACGGTCTCTTTTCTTCTCTCGCACTCCTAATTACTACCTTGGCAATATACATAATAGGTAAACGACTCGAGAGATCTTAATAAAGCCCATCAAATCCGACACAGATGCCTTGTCAAGAGATGCATGACGTCACAGTTTCCCTGTCAGCTCTTGGGCATCACGCGATGCAAAAAAGATTGTACTCAAATGAGACTTGACACTCGGTTAGTCTTTCTTCAGACGAAATGCATCAAGTGTTGCGTGAGAGTTGCCAACCTTGTTGGTCTGTTTGCGAGGAGATTTGACTTGATCTGAAACAAAAGGAAGAATGTAAATCTTGGACGGGAAGCAATCACAATAATGACCGATCACTTAGCTTGGACCAATCAGGACGTTGCAAGTTGGGTGACGAAAAACTACTTATTTGATGTCTTCACTAACTAGCTCTTGGGAGCAATCTATCAAATTCAAGGTGTAACGAACATGACATTGAATGATCATGGAGCCATGATTATTTCTATCTGCTTGCGGAATTAAGAGAGACACAATCTTGATTAGTTTGTCCGCTTAAAGTTGCTGTATTTTTTATGGGAAAATGACACTACAAAGTATCATTTTGTTTCTCAGATTGAAAGACATTTTTGAAATAGGAAAACTGGCGACACGTGAAATGATTCCTATCTTAAGACTTTTTTTTAGAAGATCCATCAAAAAACTGTTTTAGAAAGCCATAATTTAAAGAATAAGTATGACAAATAACTTTTGCTAGTGATTGATCAACAATAGGAAATCATAAACATTGTTCGTTTCCAAAGATAGTCTTAGCAATCTTTAATCAGAACAAAAATTAGTTTTCAGTTATTACTCCACAATATCTAATGTTAGCTTTCATATTTCAACCTAAGCATTTTGTTTTTACTAATTTAGAGGGCTTTATTTTTATTTTTTATAAAAATTTTGAAATAGTTTATTCTTTATGGATTAAATATAAAATTTATCATTGAGACTAAATTATGTAAATAATGTATATTTTACATAAATTATGTAAATAGCTTATGTAAAAATATGTAAATAAGAAATTAACTAACTTACATAATTAAATACCATGTATATTAATTGAAAAAACACAGTCAATTCATTAAAATAACACCAAACACATTTAAATGAATAAATTAACTGTGTTTTTAGAGTCAAATTTTTTCAATAATTTTCGATTTTGTTGCTGAAGAATTTTGAAAATATCAATTTTGAATTATAAACTTAGATAGAAGTAAAATAAAATAATTTACAAGTTTAGTTTAAAAATAAGAAAATATATTTGAATATATATACACAACAAACACACACAAGCTAAATTTATATGCATTCAAAATACAAAGTAGGATTTCCACAAAATTTAGTTTAAACAAATCCATAATGAATACAGTATGTCATTATGAATTCCTGGTGATACTGCTGTATGTAACAAAAAATAAAAAAGAATGAAATTCCAATATATATTAGGTTTTTTACAAAAAATTTATTATTTGCATCATAAATTAATATTATACTTTATTAAAAAAAACCTATAGTTTTTCAGTAAAGCGTATTGAATATTGTTCACTATAAAAGAAAAATATAGGCCTCTTTAAAAAACACTCAAAATATATTTTATCACTTAATTAGATAAATGTAATAATTTTTATGATGGTTTATTGAAAACAAATTTTGATATGTAAAATACTAAATATAAAGGAATTTTAAATTGATCTTAACATTTTTTTAATCAGTTATAAAGTAAGCTACTGATAGCGAGAAAATATAAAACATTAAAGTTAGACTTTTAGACAAACTTAGATATTTAAGAGTTAAAAATTTATTTTTTCTTGTCATACAGCATATTAGTTCTGATATTATTTTTCATTTTATATGATTTTCCAAAAGATTGTAACTAATAATGGGGTATCTATAAAGTCCTGTAATGATCATAAAAAATCTTAAAACTTGGGTTTGTTTTAATTTTTGAATTTCTGAACTTGAGTAGCGTTAGAGTTCTACTATATGACAATACTAGTAATGCAATACGCTCCAAAGCTCTCATTAAACATTTTCCAGATTCAAATATAAACCCATTGAAATGGAAAGCATAATGCTAGTAACTATCTCAGAATAGTTGCTTATTGTAAATACGAGCTTCAAAAGTACATTTTAATGTTTAATATATTTTTTTCTTACTTATTTACTTAAATTTCTATATGTATTTACAAGGGTCTGAAACTGAATGTATCATTTGCGATCAGCATGTACATGTAATATAAATCTAAAGAATTTTAATGAAATTGAAGAATGCCATAACAATATCAAAGATTTTATCCAGTTTATAGAAACTAATTTTAGTTAAGACATCTGTGATCGCACCACATTCACGTATGCAACATTTCACAATGCACTTGAGTGTACATTGTTTAGAATGCGTTTTTATACTTCTTGATGAAAGTTAATGGTGAGCAATATATAAGTTAAACATTTTTTTCAATAACAGTATTATGGGCTCACTGTGATAGGACAGTACTCCGTGGAGGCATCAGTTCAATCCCATTCTGTATTAAATAGTGTGCGATAGATGTTTCTCTTTTAATTTCTGCATGGACATCTTTCGTGGTGGGTGCTTGGGAGTTTTCCAGATTTCCTTTCTTGTAACAAGTGAATACAGTCTACTATCTATGAAATTTCCACTCAGAAAGCAGTGGATGCTGAAATGCCTTACAACGATGTTAGATTGTCCACTACAAGGCATCAAAATAAAAGTACTATGATGATGACTTGAACATATATTTTAGAAAAACAGCATAAAAATATCATACTCCATCTAGTGACAGTTTGTGAAACTGACATTTTAGGGCAAAATAAAATATCTCTACAATTTTGTTATTATGCCCTTCCACAATGTCACAATTCCTACTCCGTTACATTCACAAGTATCAAGTCCTTTATATTACTTATCATAACGAAGCTACATTTTATGTTGTATGTGATAACTAGAAATGCAATTTTAAAATAGCAATGGGGATACCAAATAAGGTGTGAATTTAAAGACTATAATTTTGATAGAAAAAACGAAGAAATTCTGTCAAAACAGACAATTACACACTAATATGTTGGTCTATTGTTCTGTAATAACAATAGAAGTAAATTAAAAATAGAAAAAATTTAAGAGAGAAGTTATTTTCTACCTGACATTTAAATTAGGCTGTCCTAGTTATGAATTTAATTTCATGATTCAACTATATCTAACTACGTGGATAATCTATTGTGATTTGCCGTCCCAGTAAGCTGATAAAACTTTCTCTCGAGCAAAAATGCTCCTATTATGAATTGTAATCCAACTAAATAATTATCAGAGAAATTACTGACTTTCTCTTTAAGATTATTACCATTTACTTTTACTGTGTTATTTCTGTAAATAATATAATTTCTTAATATTGATGTCTTAAATAGCATATAAATCAGTTTTATAATATACGAAGTAAACGCGAATAATTTAAGAAATATTCATGAAGTAGAAAATTAAATATAAAGTTAATATAAAAACGCAAATTAATATTCTTTCAGTTTCAATCTATTTTACATATATTTTTTAAACTTGTCCTCTCATTTTTTTCATTTATAGCAATTTATGTTCCAAATTTTCATGCAAGTAATTTGTTTGAAAATTGAGAACAATTAGCAGAAAGATTATTCTCATATACTATACTTTTATTCCTGACATTGTTTCAAATATTAAGGAATAATTTTTGATTTAATTAAGGATAAATTTTGATACTTTAATCCTATTTATAATGTACAAGGAGATTAACTTTTTTCGAACAGTAGATTTACTTTTGTAGAAACTTAAATTTGATCATATAATATACCACAATTTCATTATAAAGAATTTTTTCTAAATGAAACTTTTTTCACCGAATTCAACAAAAACTCGAAAGCGCCATCTACTAGTATATATCGAAACTAATGTTTTTCGAAATCGGTTATGATACAACAGGGGAAAATATAATATTATGACTGTTTAGGTTAGTGAAAAGTGCAAAAGGGTGTATAAAATAGTAAATGTTTGAAGTAGCTTACTTAAAATCTTCTTTCAAGGAATTTTCGAAAAAGAGTCATTGTAACGATCATTTGTCGGAAATTTTAATAACATTAAAGTATTAGTAAAAAGCTTATTAAAATTCAGATTTTCAACAATTTTATAAATATATACGTGGATTCAACATTAATTACTTTCAAACAACAATCTTGAAAAACACGAAAGAAGTTAGGAGGTGACAAAAATAAAATATTTAATAATATTAATATAAGATTAATTAATATAATATTATAATATTAAGGATTGTTTTCATTTTATAATTAATAGTTCTTAAAAATTTTATTAAAAACAAATAGTATGTTTTGCTGTTTAAACTTAAAAAAAATTATACTTACAATAATGACGATATCATATATAAATAAAAACTGAATAATTCATTTTAGACTCATGGAAAAAATTTCTATAACTAATATAATGGCAGATGAATTGCTCTTTTTAGAGAAAATGTGAAAGTCAGCAATTTATTTACACAAGAAAAAGTATTATGAATACATAAAACATATTTAAACAAGAAAAAGTATTATGAATACATACTTATCATTAGATATATAATTTGATTTTTTTGGTTTTATTAATATAATTTGAAGATTTCTAGTTTTTATTTTAATGTTAGAGTGGCATTTTACATAAAACTTCATATAAAATAATGAATAAGAATACCAAAATTCGTATTTGTACTGTACAAGTAAAATATTTTGAGTGCATACTTTGAAGATATCAAATGCGTTTACAATGAAATTTTTACTAAGCAAAGATTATAAGATAATTACTTTTGAGAAGGGAGAATTATATGTAACACACATATAACTTACATTTACGATAATATTTTATTAGAAATTACATATTAAATTCAACCTTTAGTTTGCTTTAAATTGGATGATTGACTAATTTGATAGATTAATATGACAATTGTATCGTTAAAATGATAAACAAGCATTAATTTTCTTGCAAGATCTGAAGTTAAAATTTGAATCTATATATAAATTAAATAATTTGAATTACCTTATGAAAAGAAAAATAACACGCACACTTAAAAAAAAAAAAGAAAAGAGGGAAAAAAAATTCTTATTTTTATTAATCGAGAATCAGCAAATTTTCTGTGAAAATTGCTGATTCTCAAAGTAATATTATTAAGGAACGAAAACATATTTGTTTTGCCTTTTTTAAACTGAATAATCAGTATGAAAAATATGTTTTAAGTTACTCTTTAATATTTTTCTTACATATATTTTCACTTCATTTATAATATATGCTTTGACAAATTTTGAGCTAATTAAAAATTTCGCTCACGTTTAAATATATATATTAGGTTGAGGTAAAAAAAATCCAATTTTTTTACGTGAACTTCAAGGCTTATATGCTTTTGAATAGCTTTGTCCAATTTATTTCAAACTGTTTTGTGGTGGATTTTTAGTTTCTGGACAGCTAACATGCTTATTATCTTCGGACATTTTTGTGGCCTTATTGATATTTTCGACGATGAACCTACCTGTGCGAGGTGCATTTTTAACATGAAATATACCTGAATGGAATAGATGAAACCAAGTTTACACGTAATTGGTCGTTACAGTATCAGGACCATAAACGCTATTTCTGATTTTCAACTCCTTGACTTGTATTTTTCTTTATGAAAGAAAAACTGTGAATGTACTGTATTTTCTCTTTGTTAATTTCCATTTTTAACACCCAGAGCCTTATTATAGAATGGACCAAATAAAAATCAGCAAAATATTAATTTAGTGTGAAATGTGATCTTTCCAACTAGCGTAAATCTGAAATTGTATGATCAATACTTAACGAGACGTCAAACACTAAAGTCATCGACCGAAAAAATAATGAGGGTTTTTTTTCCCCCAACCTAATATTAATAGCTAAATATTTAATGCTAATAGCTAAATATTTAATTTTATATTCACAGTAACGAAAGTTTTCATGCGACAATGAAAATATACTTCTATTTTATTTAACAAATAGGTCTTTTATACTGATATTATTATAACTATTGAAATAATGTTATCATTTTAAATAAAAAAAATGGCTTCTATTTGAATATTTTTAAACAAATTGGGAAATAAATTTTCAAATCAGATTTACTCGCCTCAATATATGTTATTTAATGAAGTCTAAAGATACAAACATTGTTCAAACATTGTTACAAACAAAATTTATAATGCTTTAACTAATAAGTATTGATATTGAAGAATATAGTTTTTTCCTAAATCTGTAACGAAATATCAACTTATTTAACACAATTCTGATGTAGTCTAATATTCAAAAACACTTTGATCGTTTTGGAAAAAACTCAAAATACCATTTACCAAACTCATAAAACAAAATATATATATATAATATAAACAAAATACCATTTATCGCATATCTAGTTAAGAGAAATTTGCATTTGTTTAGTTTTCTATTTAACGTAGAGCAGTGGCAGATTTGAAAATTAAAACAGAAAATTATTGTTTACACACAAGAGTACTACTCTCTCTATATATTTTTAACAACTAAATACTCTATATTTTATAAGCATACACTACTACTTCTTTAGGACTCAATATTTAGGTATAAACAAAGCTTGACCAAAAAGACAGAAAAATTTGGCGACTTCTTATAATGATAAAGGAAAATATGTTTGGTAAATGGACAAAGATAATGTGTGAAAATAGTACATGTAAATATATAATGATACTCTTTACATAAATTTCCAAGAGTCATAGGATTAAAGTGAAAAGATGATATTACTTTATACCAATTTATTGAAAGAAATATAAGATAACGAAGGTTCATGAGCTTACTGAAACACAGTTGGTCTTATTCAGAATTACTTTTGAACAAGACCATATCATGGTTCATCAATATGAAACTCATAATTTGGCTACAAATTTGTAAGAAATAAATTTCAGAATTTCAGTTTATCAGTCAGTATCATTTTGTTATCTGCATTTCTTCCTGGTGTAGCAATTTTAATGGCCAGTAGTGTATTTATTATACTCATCAAGAGACTGATAACTACATTTTATATATCAATTCAGATAACACTATTCATTTTGGGATTTCTTTATGGTAATAACCTTCTGCACTACTCAAAAGTACATTACCAAGGTTTGTGATAAGAAGTGAAGGAAAATTCATACATGTTGATATCATTGTTATCACTGATTCAAATTTAAGATATAAAAAAAAATTTCAGAGCTAAAAACTGCAAATTGGACAAGTGATTCTACAGCTTCATTACGCGATCGCTAACATAAATTAAGAATGCAGTACGTACTGTAATAATGTCATACAGAGAGGATGAACCGCACAAATGGACTTTTAAATTGACAAAATGTATTGGATGTTCAACTTATTGTTCCAGGAAATCCCTTAAATACAAGATTAAGGCTAAATATAAGGACCATAATGATCATGACTGAATATAAAAATTTTCAAAAGCATTCATATGACACTTTTTGTTGTGGCTGAACAATCTATTGTTGGAAAATGACTCTTGAGAGCAATGGTATGGGTGACAATGTAAATGATGATTTACAGGTCATATCGCTACGCTGTATTTTTCGAAGAATGGCTATTAGGATTGATAGAAAACCAAAATAAGCAATACTCCAGATCCTTGCTCAAATAGATGAAGCAATACATTCACCATACAAGAAACTGGAATAAAGTGTTGATCAAAGAATGTACGAAATCAAACATGATCATTGCCACACGTTGGACAGTCGTTTACCAGAAAGCACAAAGACCTCTAACGAAAAATCTGGAAGAAGCTTAAACTCTCATGATGTGGATTGTGCTCTTATTAGAAGACAGTGCGGTCAGTTTCTTTGTTTTTCAAATGGCGATATAGAATGCCGCATGTGATTAAGTATTGATGTAATCTTCCGTACCTATCGTTCCTTTATCACCTCTAAAATTATAAACCAACAATGCAATCAGAACAGCTTATGGCTAATAGTATTTTACTTATGAACAATCTCACTGGAGATACTTTTCAAAAAAATAATAGTAAGAAAAGTATCATAGGAATGCTTTAGACAAAAATTTAATCTCTCATGCTAATCATAGTTCTCATCAGTAATTAGAGTATTTGAAACACACACACAATACACAGGACAAAGTTAGATCACCGATCTGATTATGTGTGATCAGAAATTCCTCAGAATTTGAATGCATACTATAGGCCACCACTAAATACTTAGGAAAAATGAAATATCCAAAATAAAAATAATTTGAGAAACAATTTGCACAACGAATGTTTAATTTTAGTTAATTAAAAAAATATCTCACTGAAAAAACTTATCTGTTTACTGTTTGTTAATTTAAAATCTTTGTGATTAGATGAAAATACACACTAAAGATGTTCTCTTTCTAAGAATATCTTAAGTAATTTTTTCCTAAGTACGAAACTTTTGCTCATCTCTAAGTTAGTCAGTAAGTTAAAGTTTAAAATTATTTCCTTTTGTCTTTCATTTTAAAAGTACTTTACTTTTCCTGGCATCAGTAATAAATAGTTATAAAAAACAATGTTTGATTTAACCAATCCTATAAAATCTATCTGAATACTCTTTTAAGAAAAAGACTAAAATAAATTATTCATTATTAAAATATGAAATTGAAATAAAATACAGAAATTGAATAGTATTTTGTATTTTTAGAATAATAAAAAAAGTGCAAAATCAAAGCAATATTTAATTAAAAAATATAAACATTCTTTTTAAAGATGGAAAAGTAAGTGTGCGTGCGTGTGTGACAGTCAGTCAGTCGCAAACACAAATTAAAAATTTTGAACTAAAAAAAAAATTCCCTTGAATAAAATATTGAGAAAAATGTTTTTACATTATGTAAAGACAGTAAATCGTTTTACAGATAAATTAAAAAATGATAATATTTAATGAACAATTCTTTTGCTGAAACTTATTTTACTTTTTACCCCAAAGGAACCCTAGCAAGATTTTGTACACCTAAATGTTAATAAATATATTCTTTTATAAAAAAAAATAGTATTTCCTATACATAGCTCTACGACCACATTTTACATACAAGAGCACATTCGAAAGAGACCTTTTGTTTAAAGGTAATTCCAAACCACAAGTGAGGGATTTATGCACTTAAAATTTACATAAAGCATTTACGTTGTTATGCGTGTTTTATATAATTCTTTTATTTATTTTCCACGAAAATGTATTCCCCGTGTTTAAATTTTTAAAACAATACTTTTATGTTCAACAGTTTTGAAAATATACAAATACCGTAATACAAATTTAAAAATATGCTCATATATTGCTCTGAGCTCTTCAATAGGAAGTTGCTATCAAAAGTTATCAAGTAAAATATTATCTTCATAACGAAAGTTAACTTTTTTAACACCCAGGGAGCATAACACTCTCATTAAGGTTAAATTTCTGATAATGAAAATTTGATTGTAAAGATATTATTAAAATTGATAATGCACATGCTCTTAAAAACAATTAAATTAATGAATTAGTAGTTGAAAGAGAAGTTTCCAATAAAATGGCATTTTTCTGTAAAAAGAACTTTTAGTAATAAAGCATGATATATATAGTTACTTTATAATGAATAAAAAATATATATTTTACTTCTCATTAATAAATATTAGAATTTAGATTTTCTTTACGTATTGTGGATTCTTTTTCAAGAGATAGAATAAGCACTGGATGAAAAATATTTGAGAAGCAATTATATAATTGTTTCTCATAACATATTTAAGCAAATAAAATATTTCTTAAATCAATGAAATCATTCCTTTATTGTTTTAAGTTATAGATTTTGAAAGACCTTCTAATTGTTATTGTCTTGTGGCAGCTAGGCTGGCAATATGGGGTGCGCTGCTCCACTTTTTCAACTGAACCATAATTTGGTGTCTGACTTCCTCAGTACACACATATCATAGGTACCCATTTATAGGGTAGGCAACCATTCACAACCCGTACAAGGAATGGACAAAGACAGGAGAGACAGTAAGAGAAAGTACATCCATGTCCAAAACGAGATTCGAACCTAGGAACTCCCCATCCACAGTCAGGCATGCTGAGACATTTTAATAACTAGACAAATTATCTATGTGCTTCACTGTTAATATAATAAATACCAATTCAATGAAAACTCTATTTTCCTTTATATTTTTACCATTATACTATAAAAACACTTTAATCGCTATGAATCATAAAATCAGTAGTAAAAAAATTAAAACTTGGTTATACTCACATGATACTATACAAAATCATTTAACTAAATTATTTCTTTTATTATAATTGCATACATTTTATTAATGAGCAGAGTATATTAATGGATAAAAACGATTTCTAGAAGTTATATATTATTTTTTGTAGTTTAGTTTAATAACATTTTTAGATAACTTAAGAGAAATCTTCCCCATGCAATTAGACTATTAAGTCTATAAAATAAATTTTCATCTTGCGTGTACAACATACAATTCCGCAGTAATGTATACCATTCGATTTATATTGATATTATATAATCAACATAAAATTAACTTTATAAATTTATAATTTTCTTATATTTTAGACTCTTTTAAATATCATATTTAGTAAATAATTTAGCTATTAATTAGCTGTGATCCAGTAGTAAATGGTTTAAACAAAAACCAAACTAAAATTTTTAAGTGGAAAGTACATATTTTGATGACACAGCAAGTTGGTTTTTTTCGCCGTGGAATAATATTTTTGAATATCTATCTTTTAAGGGTGGCATCTGCCTATATTAAGATCTTTCGGCATTTCCTTGATTATGAAAAAAATACAAATTTTTACAGGGAAAAAGAATCAATAACACTTATATTTTAATAATCAAGAATAAAAAAGGCTGGGATTGTTTACTAATTTGGTTTGATAATAGAATAATATCCAAAGAAATGAAGATTTTATAATTTCTAAAAGAATTTTTTCAATACCATGTGTGTAAAAATGTGTTCAAATAGTATTCAAAAATATTTTCATAAAAAAAGAATCTGAGTCTTATCAAGAAAAAATCCTGATGAACCTTATATTTCCAAATTACTACCTTTTACAATGAAATCTAATAACGACTAATAGTGGAATTCAAAGTAATAGCCCTTTTAAAATATGAATTCGTCATTGAGATGCTGCAGATGTATGAACGGGAAACACGGTTATCAAAGATTTCTCGGTATCATAATTGAATATACCGGGTGATCAGCGAATAAGCCCTAATTTCAAAATTAATATATCTCAACAAAAAAGGTCAATAGAAATATGCGGTAAACGGTACGTTTATTAGCAAAACTTTAAAATATTGTACAGAAGCTCTGAAATTTTAATTACATAAATTGTTAACACATGATGCTGTAATCGCTATGTTACCTTATAAATAACCTTGAAAACGTACTTCGAAGCTTAAGACGATCACGACTGTTGCATTCTGAAAAGAGGGTAGTGTAAAAATCGAAATAATGTATTCTATTGAACAACGTGGTTTTTTTTTTTTTTTTTTCTTGTACTGGGGTACCACAGATTAGAACACAATCCTGCAGCAACAAGGCTTAGTTTTCAAAACAGATTTGATGTTCCAGCTGGACCCGATGCGAAAACCATTCGCATGCTCATCGCCAAATTCGAATGGGCTGTCAGCGTGGATAATGATCAAAGCTGAAATGCTGAGCATACGCAATCCTGAAAATACAGCCAAAGTTTGTGGAATTGTTCAGCGAACAATTTCACAAACTTTGGCTGCATTTAAGGAAAAATCCTAAAAAAAAATCCATCCGAAGAATTGCATCAGAGGTTGATTCGAAGTACACGAGCACGCAAAAATATTGCGAGGTAGACTTCGGATTTTTCCATACAAAATCAAAAATCATCAGGCTGTACCCATGAAAGCTGTGCAACAAAGAGTTGACTTTGCGAATCAAATTCTCACAATGATCGACAACGGAGGATTTGATGTGGGTTGTATCTGGTTCACAGATGAAGTTCATTTCCACTTGAATGGTACTGTAAATTGGAGATTTTGGGGTTCCGAAAATCCTCATTTGTGTGAGACCACTACATTCGCCTAAAGTTACTGCATGGACTGTGGTATGCTACATGAGTTATTGCATAAGCCAGAGGCATTATCGGCCCTTTCTTCATCCGAGAAACGATTACTACTGAACGTTACGTCACAATTCTGGAACAATTTGTCAGCACACAACTAGAGTTGGAGGATAGACCAGGTATGGACTTGTTCACGCAAGATGGGGCTCAACCACTTCGAACAGATAACATTTTTCACTTTCTTCATAAATACTTTGGGAATAGAGTAATTGCGCTAGATTATCCGAAATTCACCAACATAGAAATAGATTGGCCTCCATATTCCCCTGATCTGACTAAATGTGACTTCTTTCTGTGGGGTGCATTGAAAAACACTGTCTACAGAAGCAATCCCGCTACTTTGGATGAGCTTGAATCGGCGATTGGTGTTGCATGTGATTCCATTTCTGTTGAGACAGTGGAAAATGTGATGTCAAATTTCATTGTTCGTTCACGCCACCTCATTGTTTTGAAAGGTGAACATTTCGAAAAGATTGTGTTCTAATTGTGCAAAGACTGCTCGACTATATCAGTTTTCTTTTTTTAGATTCCTTCCAGAAAGAGTTTTTAACGCAGAGCGCCATCTGTTAACAGTTTTTGTAACTATAGTTTTGAAACTTCTGCACACCATTTTTACATTTTGCTAATAAACGATTGATTTTTGTTGTTTTGAGATATTTAATTTTGATGTCAGGGATTATTCGCTGATCACCCAGTATTTATGGCTGCTTATTTCTGTCGACCGAGCTCGCTAAACACAACCAACTGCCGCAAAGTTTTGAACCATGACTAAATCATATAGTCGACATCTGAGCAAGCACCCTTATCTGCATTTCAAGTCGCACCACACAGTTGAGAGACAATAAACCCGACAGAAAGTATGGGCATCATGTCAGCCTTAGTCGGTGTCAGGTAACGAACCCCTACTTTCGAAACAAAAGAAAGACGCTTCTCCCAAGAGACATCCATTGCCCAGTATTATTCTTTTGTTAAACGATGCAAAGAAAGAATAAGTCCTATTTTGGTTTACGTAAGAAGCTTACAAAAGTGAATATTATTTCTATGAATTTGAAAATTTGCTTGTTATATAAAGGATCTACCTATTTCTTTTGCTTCCACATATTTGTTACACATATCCATAGCTTACTCGACAGTCTACATGCACTCACATAAATTTTAACTTACACCATCAGACAATCATCTCTTATTATGTGACACAAAAGATTTTTTTTTTTTCAAATGTAAAACTAAAGTATTAAACGCATTTAGATGGAATCCGAGAACAAGTATCCGCGTTGCTGAACGCGACCTAGGTGTTGGATCCTCCATTATGCGAATACTGAAGGAAGATCACCAACAGCCATACCATATATAGCGGGTGCAGACGCTAAGAAATACGATTTATCCCCAACATGGCCTTCGCATTTTGGTTTTTACATTCAATAAGAGGAAATTCACAATTTCCATCCCAGATATTGTTCTCTGATGAAAGTATCTTTTACCGGAATGGTGTTCTCAACTAGCACAATATGTATGTTTGGTTGAAGATAAATCCTTATGTGTTACAGTCATCAATAACGTTTCAGGGTGAACATCTATGATGGAATTATTGGTGTCATGCTGATCGATTCATACATAAGGCCTGAACGCCTTGGCGGGATTTGGTACGCCATTTTTTTATGGAAGAATGCCTACGTTGTTAGTAGATGTTCTCGCAACAACATGCTTTAACATGTGATTCCAGCGGGATATGACGCTCTCTCACATCTCCACCAAAATGTACGTCAGTTCAGTTGACGTACCAAGATCGCTGGATTGGCAAAGGTGGCCATGTACCTTGACCACCGCGTTACCCTAATTTTTACCTCAGGGAATACCTTAAGTGCGTTGTGTACGACACACTTGTTTCATCGGATATGTACCTCACGCGCGTATTGTTGAAGCGGCGTTACGTGTCCGGGAGACTCTTGAACAATTCGAGCGAGTTCGAGATACCATGCAGCGCCGATGTGAAGCATGCATCGCAGCTGATGGGGCCAATTTTATGTTTCATTTTACATACTTTTTATTGTAAAATAAAGCTCTTAATGCATTTATTATCTTCTCTTTATGTCAATGCCACATTCACGTTTCCTTCAGACAATTCACGTTTCCTGTTACAAAGCAATTATGACTCCTCATGATCTGACAAAATCATATATATAAGAGATGTTTGGACATGACTTACTGTGACACTCAGTATAGTAAATCAGAAATCCATAGTTAAAGTGATAAATCAATTTCTTAGTAATGAACTAGTGACCCGAAAAATATAGATTTGTGTAATTACAAAGATGGTTTCATGATCTATTTCAATTATATTTTGCTGTATTTAATAATACCGCTTTGTTTTTAACTTTTAACCATTTGTTAAGTATTTTTTATGAGGCTAGTTTTAAAAAAAATCTATAATTTAAATTTTCAAAAAACGTGAAAGGTGATTAAATTCTCCGTTTAAAGTCATTTATAAAAATACAAATTAATTGGAGAAATTCTACTATGAGCAAATCATTTTGAGTACTTTTTAATGTACTATCTACAAAAAATGATTTTTTATTTACGTTTACCCGTTGTAGAATGATTTCCTTAATCTAAGACATGCCACCCAACCTGTCTAGTGGTTAGCGTAACTGACTACGGATGGGGAGGACCCGGGTTCGAATCCCGGCTCGGGTATGGATGAACTTTCTCTCTCTCTGTTTCTTGTCCTTTCAACAGATGATGAGTGACTGTGGCCCGCCCTATAAACGGGTTTGTGGTGGTGGTGTGGCGTGGGCGATGCTACTCGTACTTCCGTCACTCTGAACCGAGTGACGGGGTTCAGAGTGAAGGTTAAGAGAGACGGAATTCAAAGGTGCCCACCGGGTATTACTCGATAAAATGAGTAGCAGTTTCCGGCCTTGTTGCGGCAAATGGGCTAATGTATACGTACTTGCTCGAGGGTGCCCGCCATTAGAAACCAAAAAAAGATCTAAGACATGATCCAACAATAGCCATGATTGGTGCATGCTGTAATTATTCAATTCAAAGAATTTTCTGCATCGAGTTACGCTAACCAAATTCGGATGCTGTGATTTTTGGCTTTCGTTACATTTATTTTTTGTGATAAATATAGAAATTTGTTTTATTTTGGCAATATTAAAGATATTTTCAATTTTGTAAGTACGTCAATAATTTCCTAAATTATTTGTAAATACGTTAATAGTTCCTAAATAACGTAAATAATTCAGTTTCTTTTTTTCTACATTTTTAATAACATATTTAGTTTCAAGATGTGAACATTCTGTTGAGAAATTTCAGGTATTATTTTTCGCATTTCATCCCCGTTTTGTATTTAATCCCTATTTTCATTTGGCAATCCAAATTTTTTTACCCCAATACAAAAAACACTTCGTACCAACTTACTCCACTTAAGATTTGCTTTTCTCTAATTTTAAATTTTCTTTCTTCCAGAAATATCAAAGAACAAAGAATTCTCAGTTCAGGTGTTTGATACTGCGTTGTAATACAGAGTTAATGAAGGTATTGTATTGTTTCATTTAATTTTGGTGCTATGCAGGAAATGGGAAAATTTCTGAGTTCAACAATGTTATAAATCTATTAATTTGAAAAAAAAAATTAAAAGAATAACTGTTTACAAAAATAATTAATATAATCCTTAAATATATATATATATATATATATATATAATTGTAATTTCTGCTACCAGTTAACAATAATTTGTTAATTGTGGTACTTACTTCAATAACAAAAAAAAAAAATATTTAAAAGAGAAAATTTGGTAACTAATTTAACACACAATTTAGAAGTTTCTTTCATAAAATCTGTGTAAAGTGCTCAAGATAAATGTGGTTACACACACATAATTATTCTTAATTGAATCTTACTAATAGCAATTGTTATTTTTCTAATACACAATTATTTTCTACAAAAACTCCATAAAATTAATAATTCGATAGTTTTTAAGGTAAGTATTTCTGTAGGTATTTTATTAGTTTTACGAAAATAAATGTACCAGAAAAATGTAATGTTTAAAAATTAATTGTAATAGGTATTAATGCATTTAGGAAAAAAGAAGTAAAATAAATAATCTCATAATTATAATGGAGAATCCAGTATTAGCTTATTTTTGCCTACACTTATAAAGGTAAGAAATGGTAAATATAGTTACGTAATATTATGCACATAACTAATATTTTCAGGAATACGAACTGAATATAATTAGAACTAGAAAGAAAAATGAGACATTGTTATTTAAACTAGTTTCTCGTGTTTAGAATGAATATTTTCTATAACAAATAACTGGTTGCATTAAAACATTTGCTATTATAATCAAAAATTTACAAAATGAGAATAATAACACTCGAGCTAACCTATATAAAACAATTTAATTATTTAAAAAAAATGAGCACTTACTATATTTCGACCACTATTTCTAGCTTTGAAAATAATTGTAAGAAAAGCTCAGATTTCGAACGAAATATCAACGATGAAATAGGCAAAATAAATCTTTTCCACATCTCTTTAGAATTTTTGTCAACTATATAAATTACAATGGCTCAGTAGTTAAAATAAAAAAAAGTTAATAAAATCAGTTACAAATATTTTTAGCGAGATTTGTGAGCTGAGATTGACACAGCAGAAAAATAAACTAGGAATTTTTGTTAAAAGGATTTTCTATTGTAATTTTATTTTATTTTCCTTCTTACAAATTTTAAAGAGATTCAAGCAAAATGCTGAAGTGTGAAATAATCCCTTACATTAAAATAATTGAAATCTGTGTTCTACACTATTTCTATGGAAGAATTTCCGCAATACTTAAAAAAAAATCATTTTAAATAACCTCATTCTTCGGTTCAAGTAATATTTTAGTATTCATATTATTGTTCCTAAGTATTCCTTTTCTAGTTAAAGTAATTATTTTTTTTATAGAAAGTTACATAAATTTTTTTTTTGTATTAAAATCATACACTTTTATAGCAAAACAATAAATGTAACAGAAAATAGAGGAACGTTTGAAAAAATATTTAAAACTTACATAGGATAAACAGGTGTAACAAAATATTAAAGATAGTTAAGCAATTATATATACAAAAATATATCAAATTGAGTACAGTTAACGTTTGAATTTTGAATCTAGTAATTTATTTTTAAAAAACGTTGCTAAAATACAATTTTAGCTATTGATATTAATGGTTAACAAAGTTCTTCTCATTTATTTTTGCAATGTAAAATTTTTCTTAATTAACCAACCAAATTAATTTTTTGTACATTACAGCAGAGAATAGCAGACTTAAGAAATTAACAAAATAACCAGGTTACATTCGATTTTAATTCCACGTTTGAATTTACTAACATTCAAATGAATTTACACTTGATAAAAATAGTAAAGACGTTTTTTCCTCATACAAAATAGTCACAAGAATTTTCTACATTAATATTTAAAATTCGTAATATTACTTGTGAATAAACAAACTTAGTAAAATAATTTTAAGGCTTCTAATACTGTATATGTGGAAATTCCAGGACAATTTTTATATTTAAAATCCTTATTCTTTTTGTCCACTGAAATTTTGTTCGGATTTAAAATAAGAAATCCTCTCTACATTAAATGCAATGAAAATTACATCAGAATGTTTGTCTTCGACTTTAACTTCACGTTATGCTTTCTTTTCAAAATTGTCATCTATGTATTCCTGATGGAATCGGCAAAAAATATTTATAGCAACAGAATTTCCCTTTCTCTTTACATCATAAAAGTGTAATTTAAACAAAAATTACGATATTCGGATATTTTCTTTAACTCTTCAGTGAATGCGTTTTCGTCTTCCAATACTTCTGCTCAGAAATGCGTTGGTTAAATAATTAAGTTCTTCGATAATATTTCTGCGATAATACAAGTCTAAACTATAGATTTGTAGTAGTCAAAATGTGCACTTTTAAATATCTAATTATTATTTATTTTATCCAACACTTAAAAAAATTAAATTTACTCCTTAAACAAAGTAAACTTGCGTGAAATCGACAAAAATATCATTTTTGCCATTTATATCAAGAAATTTCTCAAGTGACTAAAAATGAGAGATAAAACAAAAATAGGATAATCCATCCAAAATTCGAAACTGATACTTCTAAAAGTATGTTTAAGTTCTTCTAAAGTGTAAAATAATAAATGGTAAATATTCAACTAAATAATAAAACTGTTTCACATCTACATTAACACCATTTCTCAGATATAATTGGGTGACTAGATTAATTGAACCAATTGTGCAAAATTTAAATGAAAGTGAATTGGGTACATTCAGCACAAATTTAAAAAAATATATAGTAATAATAGTATCCCTAAATTTATAATAAGTAAATTCAAAATTCTTTTAGTTTTGAAATAAAATTTACATTAGCTGCTTTTCTTTTGCTAATAAAAACTTTTAGGTTTACCTGTTTTTTTTTTTTTTTTTTTAAAGATAATTTCAATTTTCCACCTTTTTTGTTCTTGGTAATAAAGCTAGCTTATACAAAGGAATGGATTATAAATTAAACAGTTCATAGTTTCTAATGTATCAACCAATACTACGATGAAATTAAGAGCCAATTTCGATAGACATTGGCTCTTATTCATCTCTTATTGTAATGATGTTTCCAACATTCATTGTAGTAAATGTTTCCAACATTTTATAAATTCAGTATAAACACTTCAAGAGAATTTATAAAAATATATAGGCGTTTTTTGACAAATTTTATTGAAACACAGGATTTGTAAACTAACTTCAATAGTAATTATAATAATTCAAAATATAGGCTTTTAATAGTGCACTAAACTAAAATTATTATACAAACATCTTTAATTTTCATTTTTTCCATTTATATATCAAAGTTGAGAAATATAACATTAAAACTAGAAGAAAAGGTCTGATAATATAAAAATGTAGTTTAAAACTATTTTTACGATCTTCAACACCATAATTAGTTTTGCTAAAATAAAACTTAAATTCCACTTTGTAAATTTTATAATTTATTTCTTAACTGAATTCATCCTTTATTTACTATATACAAATTCAATTATTAATCACAGCTTAACATTTTCATGACTTTTTAACATAGCTAAATATTCAACAATAAAACAAATTTTTATGTAATCAGTATGTAAGATATTTTAGGCACTCATTAACAAAGGTGAGCATTTGACGAAAGTGAAATTCCTTTTTTTATACACAATATTAGAATATTCAACATCACATGGATTTTTCTCTTACTTTCAGCACAATTTAAGAACAAAAATTTATTACATATATAATAAATCTTACACATGAGTAAGTACTCTTAGATCTGAGTACTTAAAGTGAAAAAGCCGAAACATTGCCAGTAAAAACACAAAATACATTATTGTAAACCTTATCCAAGGTAATAATTTTTAAAAAATCACATTTAATAGTAAATATATAAATGATACTTCAAACCTTCATAATATTCTCTTTAATATATTTAAAATATAAGGATATTAATGAGAATAACATGAACAAATAGTTATCACACAATACAAATATTTACACAAGTACAGCAAGTAGTTTCATTTTAAAAGTTTTATTAGTTCGTTGTAATTAAATATTAAAGTAAGCCAATTTATAAATGGAAAAATTGATAGTTTAACTTTCAAAACTAGTGAAAAGTATGTATAAGGAGATTGTTTTAATGTAAAACATGTTGGAATATCTATTAAGTTTATTTAATTTTTTCATTATATACACAGGAGAATCAGATTCCAACAAGATGTTACTTAGATGGCCTACAGTTTTAAAAATACATTAAAAGCATTTACAGAATCTAAAGTTTACAAGTTACAATGCATAATGCAGGACGTTTTTTAAATAAAATTACTTAGCATGACAATCTTTGGAAAGTAAAACAATTACATTGATTATAACATTTTCATTTTGAATTTATTAAAATATGATTCTTCATGAGAATATATTTCTCTATAGACAGAAATTAATCTGATGTAATTAAAAATGCCAAGAGAGTAAATATAATTTACACGACCCCATTTTAATATCTAAAAATTTTGGTAAAGAAGTCATTTTTCAATCTTTTAGAGCATTAGTAAAAGTATATTAACTTTTGAAAACAAAGTTGAAATGTTAATTGCATGCAAATCATTGGATAATGAAAAATAATGATTTCGAAAATTATACATAATGCAAATGAAATTAACAAATAAATTTATTGATATGTAGAAATCAATGAAACACAAATCTCAATAATTCTTAAAAAATATTTTAATATTAAAAATAATTATTCACAGTTCATAAAATGAATGCTAACAATAAACTTTTGATTTCATTATTATTATACGTAAATATGATAACTGAAAAATAAATCCATAAAAACTCTAAATATTGTGCATGACTTGTACATAATTTTTTTATGAAAATAAAATACAATATATAATGTTTAATGTAACATACATTCTAATTTTTCATTACAGAAATGGAAAGACATTTTTTTATACATAATGGACATATAAATCATGACATCACTTAAAAAGAGTATAAAAATATTTTTTATAATTATTTTAGACAATAAAATTCAACTATACAGGTATTCATAATTTTTACACAAAGCTTTTATCATACCAAATTAATATGATTGAAATTAAATATTAGTATTAAGGAGAATATATTATTTTTATGAAATTAACTTTTTTAAATGCAGGAATTTGAAAGACCTATTAAACTAGATACCTCATATTTAAAAAAACTAAATATCCAAAATTTATTTTCAATGAATAATAACATTTCATGCAAAAATTATAAGTTTGGAAATAAATTTTATGCTACAAATCAACAATAATTAAAAAAATGACAATAAAATTGTTATTTATCATATTTTCTTAAAAATCCCTTTAAAGAAAAAATAAATTTTATATCAGCAAGAAAAGTGTAAATAGTAATTTTTAAAAAATATTAATAGAATGGAATGCCTAGATAAAGTTTTAAATTACATTATAAATATTAAAAATACATTTTTTAAAAGTAAAATGTTCAAGAACATTAAAAATAAAGCAATGAGAATAGCTAGTTATATATTTAAGGTCCGAATAGTACTTCAAATATGAAATGAAATATATTGAAATATAAGGATTCAAATCAACAATGAGAAAGATTTATCAAAGACACATTTAGAGTATTAAAATAAGAGTAAACATGAATTTTTATTTCTGACTAGTGGAATAAAAAAGAATACCAGAATTTCGGGAAAATAATATAAATAACAATGATCACTGCTATGACAATACTCAGGTATTCATAAAAATTTTGGAAGTTTGTTTTTGTAATGACTGTTCATGCTGCTCTAAGTTGTCTTCATTGTGTAATGAAGTCTAAAATGAAGACGACTTGTGAGATATGCCATCAATTGCCAATAAATTATTAGATTTGACACAATATTTTGATAAGCAAGTTAAAAAGTTTTTATATATTATAGTTATTACACATACATTATCACATTAAAACAGGTTCCAAGGTAACTCATGAAAATCATTTAGGTGATTTTCATAAATTAGCTGTGTATTGTTGAATTTTCAGTACCTGACTAGATGAAAATCATCTAATCAGGTGCTGAAAGTTCTCCAATATATTGTTGTGCACTCTAAAGAAACATACTACATAGGTGTAGGGGAAAAACTATTTATAGTGGATACTAAAAGTACAGGTAACTATTTGGTAATATTGAATACAAAAATTAGCCTTTATATTAACATGTAGTATAGTCTTAAATTGATAAAAACATCAAAGTGTTACAAACAGAATAAAGATTTGTTTATGAAAACTCACTATATCATTTATTAACACAACAAAGCATACTCCATTAATAGACAAGTTTGGTATAGTCAAAGGTGCAGTAAAAAAACTTTTAGAAAATTCATT
Source organism: Latrodectus geometricus (assembly GCA_026290005.1). NCBI lineage: Eukaryota > Metazoa > Arthropoda > Arachnida > Araneae > Theridiidae > Latrodectus > Latrodectus geometricus. The sequence continues at coordinate 71,546 of JAPDSC010020981.1, read as the reverse complement.
TCTGTCAGTAATAAATGTATGTTAACATGTTATATATAATAAAGTTGGGAATTATTTCTTAAAATTAAGATACCAAATACGTGACAAAAAATTATTTACATAGGATAAATTATTCCATCTCTATATTTTTATATGTCAATTCCATATGCATATATTTGTTTTGTTAAATCTGACATTAGAACTTATTTCTTAAAACATATAAAGTATTGGTAAGCCAAACTCCTATTCCAGTAGACGCTCATTTTTATGAACTTGTAGAGACCAGTAAAACAGTTTGTAAAATAGAAAAATAATGCGTTTGATTATTAAGATCTGATTTTTTTATCAAACTTTTTTCTTTTTATGTTCTTATAAAATACTATTGAAAAAATGTATTTAAAAGGAACCATAAGAAACATGTAAAAAATAAGATTCACACTTAAAGCAGTACTTACTTTCACTTTAATGATAAAAAAAATCAGTCAAAATAATCATTTACCATTTTCTGGTTTTGAAAACTATATTTTTAAAAGTATATTTTCCATTTTTTCAAAGTATAAAAGTATTTAGCTGTGTTTTCTCCCAAAAAACATACTTTTGTCCTGTTAGCCATTCAGGTGATTGTTTTGCAGACAGTCTTTGTACATTGATTTCTTGTTCAATATCTGAAATCTTTTTTGTTTCTATTCATTATATTCTCAATAATTTCATTACATAATAATTCTTCTGTAAATATCTATATTTAAAAAATGCTTGAAAGAAATTTTAAACAACAAAGGGGGTTTTTGTTGGAGTTCATGCATGAGTGTCTCATCTTTGTGACAGGTAAATTATGCTGACTTTCTTTAGTTATGCTGACTTTCTTTAGTTACTATGTGTTCTTTAATGAAGCCTGAATGTTGAAATGCTCTTTATATTGATTTTTGTTTAACATCATTCCAAACATTAATTGACAAATGCATTGCTCCTAGAAAGGCAATTTCTTAAGGTTGCTCCACCTCCAAATAAATCCCTCTTTGCAAAAGTACCCTATGATATTTGTTGGAGCTGTTGATTATGCCCTGTCCATAAACTGTATGATAGAAGTTGCATTAGGTGGGAGGAACTCGATTCAAGAATGACACTACTTCAAAGTGAACAGGGCAGTTATCCATAGTTAGAATATAACAATTTTTTCTGATAAAAAATGTCAATCTAAGTATCTCAGCTAATTTTTACAAAGGCTTCCAGTCATCCAAGCTTTAATATTATCATGCAGCTGGCAATTTTTGAATATTTTGAAGCACCTAGGTACTAAATATTTTCCTATTAAGAGCAGCAGTTTTTCAGTTCCATTCAAATTGGATGTAAACACAGTATTCTTTGCTTTACATTTTTAACCCGTTACATTTATGGCCCTTAAAGCTAAGTGTACTTTTGGGAAATATCTTAAAAGCATCAGACTAGTTCACATTGAAATCATCTTTTGGGTAGTTTTCGAAAAGTAGAGATTTCGTTACTCTCATTTAAATTCCGAAATTTTATTCAGTTCTATTTTCATGATACAACTTTCTAAAACTCTGGTTTTAAATTTTTGAAACCAACCGTTTGATTCATTGAAATCCTTTTGTTCAGCTTCCTAGCAAAGAAGATGAATAACAATACATAACTTTAAAAATATTACCATCAACAAGGATGTTCCTTCCTCTCATTTTCCACAAACAAGTAAGCAAAATTTTCCTGTTTAAGATGCCTTGTTTTTCTACAATACTTTTGCTGATTTTTTATTTACAGTTTTTAAAATGGTCAAGGGGCTGTTTTTGAAATACCATTCTTCTTAGAAATTCGTCTAAATATTTTTCTCTACTTCTTTTATTTACCGACTTTCATGATAAACTTATTTATCAGTCGAAGTAGATTGATAAAGATATTCACTTTTTCAACTCCAACAAATTCATAATGGTCTGGCTCGATCTTCCCATCTCAACAAACGAAATTTCATGAATTAACTTGTTCAAATGAAATGAAAACTACAGAAAAATCAGAGTTCAAACTTTTAGATTCTGTACTTTTCTATGTTCATGCATCTCTGAGAAGTCTAATTTGAGACTACAGTTCTTTCCCATCAAATATCTGTCACCCCAATATCTGAAATGGCTGCACATGCCCCTTCATTATAGAAAAGCAAAACAAACTTAAGCAGAGATTAAAACTGTCTTAAGTTTGCAAAAAGGAGATTTTTCAAAATTTTAGTTTGTAAATGGGAGTTAAAATGATCATTGTGTCTATGCTGATAGAATAGGATTAGCTACTAGTTTGTAAAAACATCAGTGTTCATAAATTAGAGGTTTGTAAAAATGAGCGCCTATTGTATAATGGAACTAAGAAGCACGCTTGAACAGCAACAATACTTTTTAGTTAAATTCAGTGTAACAGTCTAGCATAAAGAACTAAAAAAATTGAAATTTTAGAGATTTTAGTTCTTTTTTCATTATGTTAAAAAATTAATAAGAGATGTAACTTGTGAACCAGATATAAATATGTACAACAAAATTATAATTGGCATAATAATCCATTACTAACAGTTTATGTATATTCTGAGTATAGTGGTTTATTACTTGTAAAGCAACCATTATATTTCCTTCAAAATTAGTGTAAAAATATGTAAAACTTGGTGCATGTATTATTTGTTTGATTTTATTAAGTAAGTTATGAATTTCTCTGAAGAATTTAAAACATCAATGTTATTAAAATAATGAGAAAGAGTCTCAATGTTCTCTTATCCTTGATTGATTTAAGAACAGCTAAAAGTAGCAAAATACAAAAAATTCTTATAACTTATTAAATATCATTAAAATATTACATATATATATATATATAATTGAAAAAAGAATCCCTGAATATTATTGCAATTCATTATTAGAGTAGGCACTCATGAGCATTTCAAATATTCACATAACATTTTATACATGTTTACAAATCAGTTTAATTATTCTACAAACATATTGACTAACATTTAATAAAAGTTCTTAATAATAAATATAGATACATTTACAGTTATTTAATATATAAATTTATAATAGAATGAAGCTTAATCATTTGATTCGTTGCTTAGACACAGAGTACAATGGTTTGATGGAATATCACAGATCAGACCAATGTTAAAATAAAAACTAACAATCTATGCAGTACAGAAATTTATACATATTACATTAGAAAATACATTCACTTTTAGAAATGCAACTAAAGAACATGAAATAGAATAATTTAGATGAATTCTTTTTTGTGCTTCATGACTGTTTACCATAAGTCAATCCAAGACTTCTCTGTCTCATACTGGAAAGAAAGTCCCTAGACATTTAAATACAAAGATTGATTTAAATAATGTGATTTATTTTAATTCCAACAGAAATAAATGAATACATAATAAAATCTAAAGGTAATTTTCGACTTATGAACAACTAAATTAATTTATTTTGGACTATTAATATTGTTTCCTTTTGAAACTTTAAATGCTGCATTCCTAAGAGTTTCAAATAGAACTGTTAATAGAATATTTGTTTCACCAAATATATTTCTCAATAATTGAATTTGCATTCTTGTGAAGCAAGAAGGAAAATACAATTTTATACTGCCCATCATTCAAATGGATTAGGAAAGAGTTTAATGCTTTAAATGGAAATTCTTTAATTTACATTCTATATCACCAAACATTTTTATTGATTTGGTTTAGTTTAGTTTGTTTTGTTCATCACCCAATGGTCAGATTTGTTACACAAGAAACGAAGCCTCAAGTTTATCATAAATTCTAAACCCCAACAAACACGTATGAAGTAGGAATTGAACCTACGGACAATTGGTTAGAGCAAAACATTTGGCTGATAGCTCAGCCAAAAATTTGGGAGTAACATTATTGAATAGATGGTTACATTAATAGGATTTAGCAAATTCAGGTACCTTTTAATTTAAAAATATATATTTCACAAGAATATAATAAACATATAAAATATCTTTAATTATTAAAATTCAACTAAAAACTGTTCCTATTTCTAAATAGCGCACAAGATAAAATTTTACATAAAAATCGTTTATTAAATTATGATAAATAATTAAGTAAAAATATTTGGTTCAATATCTACAGACAAAATGAATTGATAGTAATATTCAGCATCATCAATATGTCGATAAAATATGTTTTACATACTTCTTTAAATTATTATAGCTCATAGAGCTTATATGTTTAGCTTAATTATATTTATTGCATTAAATTTATACAGTAGTAGTTAAGAATATTCATTCAAGTGTATACAAATTTTATACATCTCTTCATATTTTACTGTTTAATGGATAATTTTAAACCAACCTAGCAAATAAAGATTATATGCAATGTATGTTTTATAAATACAAAGGCAAAACTAGATTCAAGATTCATCAAATCAAAAAGGCTGTTTTTCTTCCTCCAAATAAAATGTTAACTGACACTAGATTTTGGTATTACACATAATGACAAATATACAAATGAAAACAAATTGAAAACGTATATCAAATCTATGAATATGTAAATTGCGATTTTCTTCTATTTTTGATGTTTTCCAAAAAAAATTGTATTTATGCATAGTTACAAAGACTTCAGAAGTATACAACTAATCCTATTTTTTCTAAAGTGTTAAATTATTTAGCACTTTTCAATAAAAACACAAATTCTGAAACAATGTACTTCTTTAATTAATTTATTTTTATAAATTTATTATTAAGAAAAAGTGATATTTTTTGGAGAAAGACTCAATAGCCTAAGTTATCGGGTTTGATTAGAATTAAGCAAAAGAAAGCAAGTCACAATATAGCTACTGTCAGTTTCTTTGTGCTATGAAAGTTGAAGTATTTTCTAATGGAACAAGTATAGATCATATTAGTTGTTTCTAAGACAAAACTGCAAGAAACTTTCATGAATGACTCAGAAGAAAAATATGTATTCGTTAGTATATCCCACCCTGAAGATCAACCTCAATAAAAACTAAAATAAATGGAAATCAATTCATAATATTAATTGCATTGTAAAATTGCAAATAAATTTTATACTATATTGATGTTGAATGGTATATATATATATATATATATATATATATATATATATATATATATATATATATATAT